>JANHFX010019694.1:0-30529 GCA_027560015.1 Chloroceryle amazona
GGGATGATGCAAGTCTGCACAGGTGATAACGACTGCCAGCTGTGACGAAGAGGAGCCTCTTTACTTCATCGCTGGGATCCCTGAACACCACCACGACCACCACCACGAGGCACCACGCAGGCGCAAGGGGGCGGAGGGCTAATTTCAATGTGAAGCGGGGATGGTTCATGCATGTACATAAGTCTCTTACAACATCTACTGACTATGTATAAGGTCGTAGTTTAAGTAAAAGGTTTCGCCCCATGTTGGGCACGCACGTTTGTGGCGGGGCTACCCCTCCGTGCGTCCGGCTCCGAATAAGCATACCTACTTTACAACTTTCAGGAGTTGTGGAGTCTGATTTCCGCACGTCAGTTACAAATGATTGATAAGTTGTTCCTCTCCTTTGCATGCCATGAGCAACGTGACGGTATAAAAGGAAGTAAGATTCAGACTAGGGTGAATCTTAAGAAGCCAGGAAGTTACAAGATGCTAAGCAAGAAGATTGAATTCTAATAAATACTTCTATAATAAAGAAGTCATACCTAGATTGTGATTAAGAATATAAAACAGAGTGTGTTTTTTCCTGCTAGGCAACTAAAGAACAGAATAGGTAGCATCTTCTAAACAGGCTTCATACAGTTTTGAAGACTGCAGAAGAAAAGCAAGATATTATACCCTCACTAAATACAAATAGACTCAACTATTATGAGCACATGGCAGTGTGACTGGCACGGAAGTAAATTGCAAACAAAACATAAAAGTTTGCAGGAAACAACAGTTTTCTCTGCATCAACATGTTAATTTAAAAAAAAAAATCCCCTCTTTTTCTAAAACTGTTGAAATTACACAGTACAGCTGTCTAAGACTGTACATAATATTGCATCAATTTTTTCTTAAAGGAAGTTACCTTGATGAACCATCTTAGAAACAGTGAAAAACTCACGTGAAAAATATATCCATGCCACATAAATTACAAAAAATGCTTTTTGAATATCAAGCTTCATAGCTCCCATCCTCTGAATATATGGATGTCTGGGACCATTCACATCTGGAGGTATGAACAACTGGACGCCTTTAGCATTTTGGAAATATTTCCTTTACATATGTTCTCTCCATGTGAAGTATCTTTTATTATCAAATCAACTTTTATAAAATAAAGAATGTGTTACATGAACTGTGAGGCAGAGAGGAACTGCTGCTTGCTGCCACTACAGAGCATAACAAATGTCATTTAATGAGAGGAAATCACAAACCTTTTAATTTCCATTTCTGATGCTTCTGGGTAATCTGATTTTCCTTCTGGGTAGGTGAGATCTGACGATTCCACTATTCAATAGAAGTATACTCACAGCTAGACACTGCTGTATTTCCTTGGTTTTTGAACAGTAAATTTTTTAGTAGTTATATGTTAGTGGAATTTTTAACACTGAAAGTAAAAAAAAAATCCACCTTTATATGTGAATCTCTAGAACAATGATTATTTATATTATTCCAGACATCTTCTTTATAATTTTCTCTATATTATTTCCTCTACCTTTGGATTCTAATGTATGGAGAAGACTTTTGCCAAAAGAAAAGCAATGTCACTTAAAATTAGTTGATGAAAATTTAATTTAGAAAGCAAAGGGTCGCTTAGGTTTCCATGTGATCACCATAGATATATTGTCAGTATTCTTCAGATTTTTCTGTTGTTTGTTATCGATAGAAGAATTCTTCCTTAGATTTCAAATAATAGTGAAAATTATATGCTAGTGCAAAAGAGCAAATAAAGATTATTCTTCTTTCAAGTCAAGATTCACCTGATTAGATCTACATTTCCAAGGCACGTTTCAACTACTAATATCATAAGGGAACTGCTAGTATACTACATCTCTCTGTTCTGTTCTGAGAACTCTGCTATTGACAATAAGCATAGTGTGAAAGAATTCAAATCATGCTACACCCATTTGACAAGGTACTTAAATTACAGACTTTATATTAGCTTGCAAAGTAAGCTTATTAACTCTTTTGGGGCTTAGAAAACCATAATTGCTTCATTTAGATTTTCATTTTAAATCCAGGTGGAGGATTGATTTTTTTAACGTGAATGGTTAGACAAATATCCAAATCTACCATGAGAGTGATAACTTCCTATTCAGAAAGTCCTATGCAGTATTCAAACTGCTGTTTCACATATACTTTTTCAGTGGTCATGAAAAGCACAAAAAAGATGTTAAAATATATTGTATGGGAAAGAAGCTACTCATCCTCCATTTGGCTTATTCTGCTTTTCTGTCAACTCACTGTAGGATTCAAGAACACATTTGCTTATAATTACTTGTCAAAAGTAGAGGGGAAAAGATGCAGAAGTCATAGTCCTGACTACCCAAAAGCTGATGAAAATATACGTGTGTGAAAGAGTAGGATCTCTAAGAATAATTCTGTTTTTTTTTTGTTTGTTTTATAAAACTTCTGTTTTTCATTCAGACAGCAGTTGGTTTTGATCTTAAACTGTAACGATAACTTTGAGTTCCATACTTTCTTTCAGTTGGGAGCAAAATTTAATAATGAAGTATCTCAGATGTGATCACAATTATTTATAAACAATGGACAATAGGAATAGAATAAGAGAGAAATAAAAGTTTATTATTTATTTTTTTTTTTTCTTGTTTCTCAGGACTCTGCAGAAAGCAGGTCCTCAAACCCTTTCACTGCCTTTATGGCAATTCGGAACATATCTGGCTATAGGTTTTTGTCCAAAGCTTTTTGTCCATAAGCAGAAGTAATTTGGTCCAGATTGATGAGTATGTGTTGCAAGGGAGTAGAAAACAACAGCTTAATTTACACAGAATATTTTGGGAGACTTGCAGACATCAAGTTACTGAATCCGTGCTGGTTTAGCTCATTCCTCAATGCATTTCCTCTTTATCAAGAATTTGTCATCTGACACACACAGAAAGATGATAGGAGTATTTCTGTTCCTTGTCAGAGGCACATAACCTTAAAAAAGAAGTAGTCTCTTGGCTTTAAAGCCAGTTGTTTTTCATTCCTAATTGACTTTTTTTGACTTATGAAAGAAGCTCTTCACTGTTCTGTCTCCATTGGAGGGAATAGAAGGGTTTGCAGATGTGGCACATCTCCTAAGGTAGACAAGCTTACAAATGGTGGAAGAGGCTACAGGGCAGGTGAGGAGGACACAATGCATTAATTTTGCCTGCAACTGAATCTTTCAGGGCACAGCCTGACACAAATATATTAGAATGAGTGTCAGATTGAAGACAGTCTTCTCCAATACTGAACACAACTTTTAGAACATGTCTGTAAATTAAATAGACCAATTTAAGGTCCTCAGAAAATCTCTTACCAGAGGGAAATCACCTGCTGGTGAGGGAAATGTAATTTCTTCAATTTCTTTTTTTTTTTTTTTCTGTACCCTTGGTGGCTGCAGGGGACTGATAAATCTGGATCCATGCACAAAATGCAGGGTGAAGCAGATATGGAAACGTATCTAAGGACCTCGGCAGGGAGAGGTATGGCTATTTTTCCTTCCACATTTTACTGTGAGCTGTATCTAATTTGCTGTTCACAGTCACCCTTGAAGTAGGTTTAGAATGTTAGCTTTTCTTCCTTTCATCTGAGTGTGTATCGTTCAGATTAGCTCAGATCTCTATTTCTCCTTTCAATGCCCAGCACGGTCAGTCATTTTTTTTTAGCTAAAATCTTAACCTTTAATTCCTGGTGATGTGAAGAAAGACAAGATTTTTTTAAATATTATTTTTAAGGTGAATAATAAAAATGTTAATTTCATCATGATTTATTATAAAATTAGCTCTACCCTCAATTTTTAGTAAGGGAATAAAAACAAAGTTTCAAAGAGAAAAATATGAAACCATTGACCTTTTGGTGCACTTAGGTTCTTTGCTCTTAGGGCCAAGTCAATAGCTCTCCAGTGTTGCCTATCTAATCTAGACAGCACTATAAAGAAAAAACATATATAAATATATATATGTTTAAAATATAAATACAGTTTCTCAAAAACTGTCCTTCTGTAGCAAGCCACAACTGAAGTAAACTGATACCCGTTCTTTAGAAGACAGGAGAAGATAAGCAACACATTATTATATAAGGCATGTTGTATTTAGAGCTATTACTTAAAAATCTGCCATGATGCTAACACAGAGGCTGTTATAGATTGTCTAGTACCCCTTATCTCAGAGGCAGGATACATTATCATCTCTATCAATCCTGAAGTCACGTAATTGGAAAATAATTGTTTCTTATTTTGTTTTAGTTGAGAGATTGTCTAATGCAATAAATATATACTGAAGAAAGGGTGTATGTATGTACATGAGAAAGAACAGAAAAAGAAACAAAAAAAAAAGTATTACCAATCAAGCTGATAAATATGCATGTAGAAAGAGTAAAGACTGATTGTAATAAAGCAAAGAATGTATTGGATTTTGGAAATCCTTTATTATCTGACGTGCTGTCAGTGGCACCAAACATTCTTGGTATCCCTAAAAATAAATTAATTGTTCTGGAAAATACAGAGTAGTAAAAATTTTGCTGGTAGCATGCTTAACTACTTAATGTACAACAATGAACATAACAACATACCACTGTATCTCGCATACAAAGCTGTCTAGCTAGCCAGCTGAAACAGTAAAATAAAGGATCTTTGTTTCCCCTTTCAAGCATATTGATCTGTCATGAAGAGAATAAAACTGAGAAGAAAATAAGTTGATTAAAAACCAATTATTGTGTACTTCTTTTGTAACAGGCAGAATAACCTTTACAGCATCCTATGATTCATTAGTGAATATGTCAAGAACCTGTAAATAACACTTGAAGCTTGCTTTTTGGTCTCTTAATTAAATGAACAGTGAAAGTCTTATCTCTTGAGACATATGTTGCTACCCTGAATATTTTAAGCAGTATTTAATTTCTTTCACTTTAAACGTGAAGGTGAATTAAACAAATAGAAGTGTTCTGTTCAAACTTAAAACTACCAGATTAAACATCTCTAATATAACTAATTTGCTTGACCTATGTCCAAGGATCAGACCTTTCTGCTTTTTAAAGAGCATAGGTTGTTTTATAGTAATGGATACACGCACTCCCATCTACAGTTTAGTAGCTCCAGTTATACAGCCAAAGGAGCTTTTTGCCCTCTTAGAAATAATGAAGCTGCAGTTACATTTTGATCTAAATTTCAACATCTTTCCCCCAAAGAGAGGTTTATGTGATGTAATGGTTTAAGAGAAGTCCTTAGTTTTTTGTTTCTATTACACACAAATAAAGACCCCCGTTTCACCATCTGCTGATTATATAAACCAAAATTAATTTTATAAACTTTTTGTATATTTTAGAAACATATCTATCAAGGCTTGGAGGGAGCAACAAGAGCTTCCAATGCCTTTAGGCTCTATTTACATATATTTTTACATATATTTACATATGCAAATACACCCATATTTACATAATACAAGAACAGACAGAAAAATGAGTTCCATAAGAAATGAATGACGGAGTGACTCTGTCCTGGTTTCTGTTTGTGTGTAGTAGAATGGTATGAAAGTTAAATCTGAAATACATTCAGCTTACACCCCATTGTCACTTAATTTACCATCTATGTTCACCATCACAAGATCTGATGTAGGTTGTGTGGGCATCAGTACCAAAAATTATAACACAGATTTGTTTTACAATTTACACTAGTACATGATAGTTTTTATTTATATTCTGATTTTCAGTGACTTAAATGAACCTTATTATTTTCATTTTGACTTCTTCATGAGTACATTTTATATATCTATTTCACATCTAAGAGTGTTATTTGTTTTTCATTGTTAATTCATTAAGCTTGTGCGTCTTGTCTATCTCAAGTCATACTCACTGGAACTATGTCTCTTTTTTCCATTTTGAATACTACTATCAGTGATTAGCAGATACTACTATCAGTGATTAGTAGTGAAAAAAAACACAAGTGAATGTATGTGTATCTTCTGATCTATATATAGATATGTATATCACTGTCTCAGAGATGGTAAAAATGATGCATTCCCTGTGGTCATTAGCCTTCTTGTGGCAGCTGTTAAACAGTGGTAAGATTTGGAGCAGCAGAAAAGCTTTGGATGCTTCTGAAGCTCTGGTTATCCCACAGTAGGTAAGCATTCACCCTTTGCTGATGATACTGACCCCCTGCCTTGTAGAGATGAAGCTCATTGTTTTGGGGGAAATGTTGAGGCTTCTCTTTAGTACTGAGACATTGTCTCATGCTGTTTCTTTTGCTGACTGAATGATCTTGAGCCTGAGATAATTGGTAGAGGGGTCACAGGCTTGCAGAGGAAAGTAAAATCTCTGTCTTTATGGTCCTAGATAAGCACTATTTGATGGCAAAGGAGTTACTAAGCTGATGTATTACATGCTGTATCTAAACAGATATTACCATTACTGTATCATTTTAATACAGCAGTCAGTACAGCAGAGGAGGCAAAGAATGAGCTATAAAACATTTAAAGAATTTTCACTTGGTGAAAGAAGAAGTATATCTGGCAATGACCATATTTTGACTCTATACACCTACAGCTATCAAGGACAAGACAAGTTATAGGACAAGGATGCAAAAGAAAGTGAAGCAAGTGAAGCAAACCTAATTAGTAGTAATAGGGTATTAAATCTATGATATGTCACTGACTCCTTGTATCCTCTAAAGGTGATAACCAAGGATTATTCCAGTCATAGCATGTAATATCTACCCAATAGAATATTTCTAAATCTGCAGTACAATGAAATATATTTTATTAAGGTTAATTAGCTATTAAATGTACCACTTGATGTACCAAATGCTGCAGAGTTACTTGAACAAAAAGGAAATACAGACAGATAAAAATCTAATTTTTGCCCTTCTTGTTTCCCTAAATGACAGAAGTCAAAAGGACTATTTCCTGTGGTTTATCCATAAAATTCTATGATGTCTTTGGATGGTACAACTGCAAGCCTGCACTACCTTTAAAAGATGCTGCAAATGATAATTAAAATACACAGTTTTAAAAGACATTAGTGACTTTTTTTTTTCCTGGTTGCATTATTCTATGCATTTTTGCAAATGACACCACACTGAGTATTGCAGTTAACACACCAGAGGGATGGGATGTCATCCAGAGGGCCCTAGACAAGCTTGAGAAGTGGGCCTATATGAACCTCAAGAGGTTCAACAAGGACAAATGAAAGCTCCTGCACCTGAATTGGGGCAATCCTCAGTATCAATACAGTCTGGGAGACTATGGGGTTGAGATCAGCCCTGCAGAGAAGGACTTGGTGGATGAAAAACTGGACATGAGCTGGCAATGTATGCTCACAGCCCAGAAGGCCAACCATATCGTGGGCTGTATCAAAAGAAGCGTGACCAGCAGGTTGAGGAAGGTGATTTCGTCCCTCTACTCCACTCTGGTGAGACCCTACCTGGAGTATTGTGCCCAGCTCTGGAGTCTTAAACACAAAGACATGGACCTGTTGTAGTGTGTCCAGAAGAGGGCCACAAAAATGATCAGAGAGTGGGAACTATCAAGACAGCTGAGAGAGTTGGTGGTGTTCAGGCTGGAGAATAGAGGCTCCAGAGACACCTAATTGCAGCCTTCCAATGATTAAATGGGATCCCTGAAAAAGAGGGGGACAGCTTTTTAAGCAGGGCCTCTTGTGACAGGAGAAGAGGTAATAATTTTAGAAACATAGAAATGTCTGGGTTGGAAGGGACCTCTAGAGGTCATCCAGTCCAACTCCCCTGCTGAGAGCAGGGACATCCTCAACTAGAGCAGGTTGCTCAGAGCTTCGTCAAGCCCCACCTTGAATGTCTCCAGGGATGGGGCCTCAACCACCTCCCTGGGCAACCTGTTCCAGTGCTTCACCACTCTCGTGGTAAAGAACTCCCTCCTTAATTCTAACCTAAATCCACTCCTTTCTCATTTAAAACCATTACCCCTCATCCTTTTACTACAGGCCTTTGTAACGAGGCCCTCTCCAGTCTTTTTGTAAGCTCCCTTCAGGTACTGAAAGGTGGCTATTAGGTCTTCCCAGACCCTTCTCTTCTCCAGGCTGAACAATCCCAGCTCCCTCAGCCTGTCCTTGTAGGAGAGGTGCTCTAGCCCCCTGATCATCCTTGTGGCCCTCCTCTGGACCCGCTCCATCAGGTCCATGTCTTTCCTGTGCTGAGGGTTCCATAGCTGGACTCAGTATTCCAGGTGAGGTCTCACCAGAGCAGAGTAGAAAGGTAGAATCACCTCTCTTGATCTGCTGGCCACACTTCTTTTAGTGCTGCCCAGGGTGTGATTGGCCTTCTGGGCTGCAAACACACAATGGGTGCTCATGTCCAGCTTCTCATCTACCAGCACCAGTCCTTTTCTGCAGGGCAGCTCTCTATTACCTCTTCCCTAGGCTTGTATTAATAGTGGGGATACTATCTAAAAAGGGTAGATTTAGACTAGATACAAGAAGAAATTTTTTACACTGAGAATGGTGAAACATTAGCCCAGGTTGCCCAGAAAGGTAGTAGAAGTCCCATACCTGGAATCATTCAAGGTCAGGCTGGATGGGACTCTGAGGAACCTGATCTAATTAAAGATGTCCCTGTTCACTGCAAAGGGGGGGTCGACTAGATGATCTTTAAAGATCACTTCCAACTCATTATATGGTTTTATGATTCTAAGGCAATGTAGGAAGCACTTTTTATAATTATTATGAAAGACATGAAAGAGGACATCACCCGTTAAGAGCTAGGAATTAAGTCTCTGGAAAACCAGTATGAGCATAGCAGTAGTGTCCCTACACACTGATTGCTAAAACTGAAAGCACTCACCACAGTCCAACACATTTTCTTCTTCACTTATGAAGGTACATGCCTCCAAAAGACCATACTTAGTGTAACTTCTTATTTGAACTTTGACCCCCTCTTATTTTAAAGGAACTTTACGTATATACCTGTTCCAATTCACACTGTGACAATCTTCTGAATGATTATTACAGTTTCCATTCAAAAGGAAAAAGGATAGTGTCCTGGGTTTGGCTAGAAGAGGGTTAATTTTCATGAGAAGCTGGGAGGGGGCCACAGCCAGGCTAGTCAACTGAACCAGCCAATGGGATATGACATACTACACTGACATCATGCCTGTTATAGAAGGGTGAGAGGTGGTCTGGGCAAGGCTTGAGGTCTCTGGCTTGGGCCATGACTTCAGTGCAGCCTTTAGGTGGTTGGGTATGTATCACTCACTTTATATATATTTACATTACTATTGTTATTTGTCTTCTCCTCCTGCATTGATCTATTAAATTCTCCTTATCTCAACCCACTGGGTTTTGCCTTTCTCTCCCTATTTTCCTTCCCATTGACCTGAGGAGATGTAGAGAGTGAGTGGCTGAGTGATGCTCAGCTCCTGGCTGGGTCTAAACTATGACAGTCCTCTTGTCACCCAATATGGGACACAAAGGGTTGAGATTATGACAAAATATAACCAAAGTATGTCAAAACAATTTTTGTTATACTCATATTTTGTATTAGTTAAAAAGTTCATGGTCAGTGTTGGTCTGTTTGCTTGCATGGTGGTGCTACATAAATCCTTATGCACTCTATGTAATCCTTGTAGTCATGTTTATATTCTCTGGGAAATGGATCAGGACTATCATGTTGCTATACTGGATATTGTCAGGTTACAATATGATTATATCATTGGTCATGAGGTTAAGCTGGTATGTGTATACAGCATTGTCATTTATTAGTAAACTCACCCAATTTATGGACAAGACAGGGGAGAAGAGTTTCTTAACTTTTGAGAATTTTGACGGTACTTAGCATGTCCATACCAGAATGTTCTTGGTGCTATGTCTTTTTTAAGGTTACACATATGTTTTTTTTCAATAATATTACCCAGCCATCTACCCTAAGGCTGTATAGTTATGAGTGGCAGGGTGTGGTGAGAGTATGGACAAGTGCCTAGGGCAGTGATCACCTCCAATGTATTAGAACTTCACCCCTGAACAACTTCAGAATCCTGATAAATTAGTGTTTAGGAAAAATACGTTGTTAACCTTGAAATTCCCAAGACACAAATGACTGCAATGTGTTGGAGACTTACCCACTCTTACTGAGTCCTTTTCAACATTCTTCAGTGCCCTCATGGGGAAGAGAAGACCTAAAACCAGACCAATTGGTACTACAACTGAACCAGAGAACCAATTTGTTGTGGTATCAGTTGCCCCTATAAAAACAAACAAACAAACATGCAAACAAAACGTGAAAAAATCAGTTCATGTGGTGAGGGATGAAGACGAACAAGGTCCACTATGAGAACAAGAGGAAGAGCCAGAGGTGATCACCTGATCCCTATGTCTGATATGTGAAAGGATTTCAGCTGTCAACCAGCCAAGCAGATTATCACCTGGCTGCTCCAATGATGGAATTATGGGGCTGGTAGTTTGGAATTAGAGGGGAATAGGCCAAGCAGCTGGCATCCCTGTCTAGAGAAGGGGGCATCGACAAGCTTATTGGAAAACAAACACAAGTCCTCAGCATGTGGAGGCAAATCCTGTCAAGTGTAAAAGAAAGGTATCACTTCAAGGAAGATGTTACGTCACCTAGGAAGGTGACCACCATAGAGAATATCTAATACCTGAGGGAATTAGCAGTGCTGGAGATTATTATAATGAACTGAATGATCCCACAAATCCAGATGAAGTCCAATGCACATCACCCATGTGGTAGAAGTTCCTACAAAGTGCACCACCATCATATGTCAACTCATTGGCAGTAGCGTCCTGGAAAGATGGCCGGGGACCAACAGTGGATGAAATGTCTGGCCAGCTCTGGCAATATGAAAGAAATATCTCTCCTTCCTATAGGCCTGCATTTCAGCTGTGGAGGAACTTGAAGGCAGGATACAGGGTAGCTCGTGGAGTTTTACTAATCTCTGAACAAGCAACAACAATGAATGGGTAGTTGCATAGTATGGGCATACTGTGAAATTTATAGCCTTGTAGACTGTGGTTACCTCCATGAACAGGAAAACAGGACATCTCAAGGCACCTGAGCATGCTGAACAGACAAGATCTAGTTTTGTGGCAGGAATAAGACTTTAGGTCACCAAAAGAACACAGTGATGGAGAGGATGAAGTAAATGACCACCAGAGGTCACAAAAGACCACTGGAGGGAGAAAAGACCCTGACCCAAATTTTATTATTCATGCTTGAACTATGTAAATGAATTTCAGGGACTAATTAACATAAGACTGCCCTTTCTAGGAAATACAATGAATATATATGTTTAGCCTGTATATAAACTAGGTACCTAGTTTGCATCAGTACACACATTTGGAGGAGTGATCCCCTGTGCATCCAGTACTGCAATAAAGAATATCTGCTTAATAACACTACATTGTTATTGAGTTTAGCTTGGAATCCTTGTTCAGCCATACCTAGCCTCCCACTTCGGTGAGGAGTGTTAGAAAGCAAGGGGGCTTGGAAAATCTGACCTTTGAATCAAACTGTCCTGGGAGGTCCAGCAAATCAAAGACGACATGTCCTTTTCTCCTCCTGAAAGGGCCTGTGTTTTGGCTATTAGGAGTAGACACTCACAGACTATGTGGTAGCCTGTGATTTTACCTACATGACCACAGAGAGGACATGAGGAAGCGGGGTGAAAAACCCACTTCAATCCCTGCTGCACAAGCTGTAAGGGAAAACAGTTGTGAAAGAGGATTCATCCAAGAAAATGCCACTCCAGTTTCCAGTAGGAAATTCCCCAGAGAGATTAGAAAGACTGATCTCATTTCCGATCTTACTCTTGAGGGGACCTCTAAATCATTTACACAAGAATTGAGTGACTCCAGTCGGGATTAGATGGACCCTGACTCCAGCCAGGTGGAGGAAAGGGACAATGGGGTTTACTGGATTCTGGGGATCTGATGGCCTGGCACATCAGACCCACAGGAGTATAAGGCTTTACTAGATACTGGCACATAGCACACCCAAATGCCATCAACCTATAGAGGGGTCAAACCCATCTGTATTTCTGGGGTAACAGGGTGACCCCAAAAGCTGACTGTACTGGGAGATGAAGTAAGTCTAATTGTGAAGGAGTGGCACAAACATCCCATTGTGACTGCCCCAGAGGCCCCATGCATCCTTGGCATACACTATCTCATGAAAGGTTAAGTTTAAGGGACCTGCATAAGAGATCCAGTTTTAGGAATAAATTGGCAAGACAGGCATCACCAGATCCCAATGGATGTGATAAACTAGATAGCATCTAGGTCCCTGTCAACCAGTAAAAAGGAAACACGGGCTTTCTTGGGTGTTGTGGGTTTCTGGAGGATGCATATTCCAGACTACAGTCTGATTGTGAGCCCTCTCTACCGAGTGACCTGGAAGAATGATTTTACATGAGGCCCTAAGCAGTGACAAGCCTTTGAACACATTAAGAAGGAGATTGTTCATACACTAGTCCTTAGGCCAGTCTGGGCAGGACCAGAGATTAAAAAGATGCTACACCACCTCTGGTGCTCTGCAGCACTCTAGGCAGATGCAATTCAATGTCAAACTTTCTAAAAAGAAATGTTTCCACATTTCAAAATGAGTATTTCAAATTTTGTTCCACAGAACACCCCTCGGACTTTCAGTCACTTGATTTGTACAAATTAGATAGGCATTTATAATTTTATTAATTTCTGTTTAAAGCATGCAGTAGTTCCAAAAAAATTCATATAGTTCTAGTAGGCAGGAAAAAAAAACACAACAAAAAGACCATGCCATCCTTGGACACTCTAGATTAACATGGGATTTCATGTCTCCTTTCTGTCTTCATCCTCCCCTCCATGTAAGAGTGTTTCATTCTTCAGGTGGTACCAGCCCATTGTTTCACACTTCCTTAGACAGCACTAATAAATCTTTGTACTTTTGAACCTGTCCCCAAATCCTTTGTGTAACACTGTGTACCTCTGGAGAAGGTGCACCAATTAACTTCTCTGTCAACTTTGCTTCAGTGTTATAAGAACATCAAAAGCATCTTGTACTGTTTCTGATTGGGATGTAGTTAATTTTCTTTACAATAATTCATATGGTGCTGTATTTTGATTTTGAGTGGTTGTATGGGGGTTGGATGCCTAACGGGGTTAGACCAGAACACTGATAAAAGTTTTAGGTGGTCATCATGTTATAATATAAAGTCCTGACATATACATTCATAACTTCAACCATCACAGTGAGAATACTGAGAAAGGACTGAGTCACAGACATTTGCAGATGCTAAATATTTTTGAAAAGAAAAAAAAAAAAAAAAAGAAGGATTGAACTAAGAAGAAATGAAAGAAAAACTAGATTTCGTGCTGTGTTCTATAAATCCACCATGAGCTTCAGGCAAATAAAGTATTCTTATGATATTAGTATGGTATTAGAAGACTTGACAGTAATCTTATACAATCTATGAAGTTCCTATGCATAACATAGTCACAATATTTCAAACTTTGTTACCCAATTTTCCAGAAAAAATCCCATTCTTCCAGTACGTATCAGCTCAAAAGTGAAATTACAACAATTTTTTCATATAAAATTAATGTCTGTAAATGAATAATCACTATCTTCTTGAAAACCTTTCAGAGAAGATTGAATTGGAATAGGAAAAATAATTAATAGACTCCTACTACCCTTAAGAACTCTTCTTCAGCAGAGGCAGTTTCTGTGTAGTTAATCTAAGAAAGTATATTTCCATAAAACAAGGAATTGGTTTTATTGTACAGGGTAGTAGAGATAATTGTTAAAAAGCAACTGAGATGGAAGAGTACCTTAGAAATAAGACTTTTGGACATGAATATAAACCAATCCTAAACTCTGTTAGAACACAGCAGAAACTTTGTTTATGGATGCCTTCTTACATGGATCTGAAATAACCCTGGAGAAATACTTCAAAGCTAATAAAATAACACCTTATTAATATCAAATATGTGCTGGCTCAGATCTCCCACTCTGATTTTACTTTTGGAAGTCCACGTCAGAACTTCATTAACATGACCACACAAAATAGAAAGGGAAAGCAAAATATTACTGTACTTTATGATGTGCCTTACTGTTGTTGTTATAGGTGAAGGTGAAAGGGTGTTGTGGAGAAGAGAGGAAAAAGTATTCCTTCTATATGGCAATACATGGATTTATCTGATATATATTTGTTTCATACAATGAAGGATTTTTGTAACGTAAGTTGTATTAACTGTGTAATTAGACTGAAGAATTTTTTTCTGGAGCAAAATAAAACCCGAGTGAAGAAATTCTTGGAAAAGAGGGCAGTAAAACTTTTACTGTTATCATTTAATATATAATTTACTGTGAGACATTCACAATAAAGGAAGACTTCATTTGCTATTTTCATCTGAGCTTCCTTTCAAGTCAGATCAGGTCTAATAATTCTGTGTCTAAAACATTTTTTCTTGCTTGCTTTAAAAGCACTTTCTAAATATCTGTCTATAGTTACAACAGTTCTGCATGAGTCTATAGAGGATATGGGCTGTTCTGCTTGGACTGGAATACTTTAAGCCACCCTTGATCTGCTGTCAGGTAGATAGGGGAAAAAACAGAATAAAAGTTTGTATTAACTGTTTGAATATGTCATCTCTGTACAAATCTAATTATGGATTAGATTTTATTCCCCTAGACTTACACAGATCTGCAGGATCAATGCATATTTACTGCCTTTATTGTATTTTGGACATAAGTTGGAACATTTATAACAGTTTTATAAGGATAACATCTTCATGTACTGCAATATTGAAATGTATCACCCTTCAGTGTAGGTTTAGTCTTTCTATTGCAAGTGATAATCATACAGTCAGCTATGTCAACAGCAAACTCAGGAAGAAAATCTCTACTGTATGTCTCACACCCAATGGTTTAAGAACTTCAAAACCAAAAGCAAAACCACACAAAACATTCAGTTGCTGAAATATGTGTATAAAGATAAACTGTTGTCACTCTCATATTTAAGAATGATAACCTGAGAGATCAATTCAGTGTGTAAAACCAAGATGTATGTATAAAAGTGTATTAAGAACAGATACTTCTGGCTTTGTTAGGAGGATGACAAATTATTTTTCTTTCAAAGTTTGCTATGTATTTTAATATAATTTCCATAATTCTTGACAATTTTGTCCATATTCCAAAACATCCTGCTGCTGCTCAAGATAAAGGTAAGCTTCTAGCTATCTTTTTCCATTATTTAAATGTAACACAAAACAAACCCAGCCTCCACTGGAAGGGAAGACAGAAAATGAATCCCTCCTTTCTAAGAATTCATCTGTCTTCTGTTAAAATTTGGCATTCATATTCAAGTTAATTGAACATACTTGTCTTCCATTAGCCGAGGAAATACTTTTACGTACATTTCATGATGTGTGACATAAAATTCTGTGTTCTCTCTTATAATTGTAACTTCAGAGAATTTATATTCCAGTATTTTTGTTATGTTGTATCCTATTTGCTCCTGTAAGAGATCCTGAAAGTTCTACTATGAAGTTCCTTAAGGGTTTTTTTTATATATGCAGCAAGGTGAAAACTTATCTGTAGTATTGGAGGTTCTTAGAACTGCAAAACCTAACTGCTTTTACAAAGTGTCTTCTAACCTTCAGGATGAAGTCTCTGAATGCATATTACGTTAAAAAGGTCTTTGTCAAAGAATTCTAGGTTCTCTTCCTGGAGTAGCATTCAAATGCTTATTTTATTTCAAAATCATACCTTCAGTTTCTCTCAGTTTAAGCCAAGTTGTTGAGATAATATGAATACTAATTTTGTATAATTTTTGCATATCACTAAAAGAGGCTCTTGTAATAACTGGATAATGTCAGTGTTAAAGAATAGAAAGTAGCCTGAGATGATGGATTGTGGGATACAGTCATTAGCAACTTAGCTATTGAATGCTCTCTCAGATATTCTACTTGGGGCTAAAAGACTGATCTTGAACAATTCAGACATGAGTCAAGCCAACAGATGCCCAGGTTATAAAGATCATAAAGGAATACATGGTTCTTTTCATGTGTTTAAATAATCAATGTATTATTCAGGTACATTCAGGCTGATTCTGCTTTTTTAGAAGACTCTGGAAAACTAGCTGTATGTAGGACAATATACCAGAAATGTGAAATGCCATAAGGTGAACAACAAATTGCTGTCCACTGCAATTTGAAAATACATCTAAAATGAGCCTCAAATTTCTCTTCACAGGCAAAGATGCTTTGGTGAAACTTAACCTGGAAATTGCTAATGTTATTGGTACAAACAGTGGTCTGACTGTTTTGAACTTGTATAGAAGCTTATCTCTATCAGAAACAAAACTCTGAGTAAGGGCTATTGATAACAAAACAAAACAAAAAAGAAACAAAAAAAAACAACCAACCAAAACCAACCAACCAACGAAAATCATCCCACTCTATGATAGGCTCAGTTTAGTTTTGAAGGATATAGTGAGAAGGATTTTAAAATCACACAAGCACAGGTGTGCTATAGAAAATAAAACTCTAAGAATTTATTCAATCAGCCTTGATCAGTAGTTTATTTTTTACATAAGAGTTTCTTCTCATTTCACTTAAACAGTAAGTAACTGATAGCTTGAAGGAAATAAGAAATTATTGGGTTTTTTTTCACTGTCAAAGCAAGAATGGCATCTGTTTTTATTTTTTGTGACAAGCTATCTTTGTCCACCTGAAATGGCAAAAACTGAAATAATCAATCAGTTTCATCTTTGTTTAAAAGTGAGCTTTGATATTATGTACAGGCCAGCCATGTATTCACACCTGTGACACTGAAACCACATTTTTTCTTTTTTTTTTGAGATTACCCCTTCATGTCTCATGGACTGGTGTTAACCCAATTGCTGTATCACAGTTGTTGGTGTATATCTTTGAGTATTAATTAAGCCCTGAACCCATCAAATCTAATATGTATTTATTTCTGGATTCCTTCCTGGGTTAATCTTGTTCAACGTTTTGTGTAGCTCAAAACAAATAAATTCTTATGCAGCTAAAATATTCATCTCCTGAAGGAAAGCAGAGATCTTTTTTACTAACATTACCAATAAAATAAAAATCACTGCCTGTTGTACTTCGCATTGAAATGGCATAGTTACACTTTCCATCAGTCTCTCTCATCTCTAACTAGTGGCATGTGTACTCCCACTCTTTTTCACCATAAACTCAAAGGAGTTCACCTGTGCTGTGTTTTGTCAATAATCTGATTTTGTACTGGAAGAGAAGCAGTGGCCTAATATGGTCACTTACAGTATAAAGGAATTTCATTTTTTTGTCATCACCTCTCAGCTAGTAAATTCAGATTGATATCTGAGATCTCATGACTGTTATCATCCAGAAATCTATACTGCATTTACAAAAAAGTTGTTTGGCTTCTGGTGGACATTCCAGACTTGATTAGAACATATAGTGTAGATACAGCTAGGACACCTGACACTTTAGTTGATTCTTGAATTAGGTTCAGTGATGGAATGAAGAATCAGCTCTGTGAACACAGTTATGGAAATTTGGGAAGAATAGAAACATCTATTGAAGAGATTTCCAACTCTGGAGTATAAAGCATTATCCAGGCACATGCTGGCATTCATATACATGGTCAAATCACATCTAATGGAGACTACTTTGCTAGTAAAAGAAAATATTCAAAGGTTATTTCCTTAGAGTCTTTACATATGGAAAGAAGACTATACCTTTTCTAAGTTTCCTTTGTATTTTTTTTTCTGAAAATTTCACAGTAGGGTATATCAAATTTCTCTGTCTTTTTACTACTTTTCACCATAAGGCTTCAATGAATCATTCAAAAGGAGTCTAGAATATCAAAATGACTTTATTTTATCTCAAAATAAATTTGGTTGGGAAACAATAGCCATATTGGTATTTTAATATCTTCACCTTGTTTGACACTTTCTGTCATTTCTCTAGTTGCAAGAGTCTTCTGTGAGAGCTAATAAATCATGTTAAAAAGTGAGATGATCCTAAAAGGCATAGTTTGTCAGTTGTTTTCCTTCTGAAAGGTCTCTTCAATACACTTTAATTACATATTTAAGTTAACATTTATAAGATTTAATGCAAAACTAAGTTAGTCGTAATTTGCATCCAGTACATGAAAGTATTTTTCTGCAGACTGATTCTACCCCTTGTTATTTATTGAGAATTGACCTTGAAAAGGAGGCTTGAATAGGTATGATATCATCTTGAATAAAAATTGCTTCCAGGCAACACATCATTCCTTTCCAGGGTGAGTGAGATGTTACAATATTATGAGTGCTCTGATGACTGTTGTGAACAGACTAGAAATAAATATATCTATTAGATAATGATGGTTAGCATTTGAGACCTTCAAGGAATGAAAAACAAATCATGGAGAGATGGGATAGCAAGGGAAAAATCCCTCTGCATTTCTGGGGACTACATTTGGCCCACAAGCTCCCAAATCTAAGAGCTCATTTATGTCTTATGGTAATACATGCATGCAGATTTACTAAACCATGAGTTATAACAATATCAGATGTCATAGAGATACATTTCTTAAAAGCTTAGTTCTAACTTACAGGCATAAAAGCAGACTAATGCTAAATAATGTTAACAATGTGTTAATTACAAAAAAAAATAATAAAGAGAAGTGATATTGGTAATTCAGACAAACATAACTGGTCTGTAGATAGTAAAAAAACCTACTTAATTGAGAACATTATTTGCAAGCCACATTTTACGTAAACAAATAATGGACCATGTGACTATTGCGTTAAGAGGTAATTTGGCAGTAAATACACCCCCTTGCATTCCAGCTTGTCCTCAGATATCAGAGGGGCTGGGGGTGGCTAGGCTTAGACTCTGAGTGATGTCTGATTTGGCACTGTGAGCCTGATAACACAGATACACTCAATAGTGAATTACTCCTTCTGCCTGGTTGCGCTTGCAACCAGCTATGGGAAGGATGCAGTTCATTCAGTTTATCACTGTAAGTCCAGTATGACGGATGCACTCAATAGCATGCTGAACCTCCCATTTGGTCATGCTTGTGATCAGTTATGTGAAGGATGCAGTTTATTTAATGCTATAGGTCTGGTGACATGATGCACTCAACAGCACGCTGCACTTTCCATCTTGTCCCACTCTCACACACAGGGCCAAGTGAGAGACGCTTGTGACCAGCTATGTGAACAGTGCAGTTCATTGAAGCAACAGGATCACAGGTTCTTAAGGATTTCTAGTAATAAATATACTGTCTGCAAAAACGTGCAAGTATCAATATTGTAGGTAATATAGCTGAAGAAAATTCAGGGTGCAAGTTCAGTGGGTAGGTTGCACTTTGGAGGTGGGTAGCCTTTGGGTTGGGGGTGTGTTTTGGTACTATAATGACATTATAATGAGCAAAGATCACACAAAGGAACGGTACTTTGTCAAAAACTGACAGACTCTTGGCCCAGGGTTGCAAACAGGAATCTTATCCATTCTGTGGTGAGTTCCCATCTCTGCAGTAATCTCACAGGACCTGGACAGAGAATCTCCACTCTGCTCTATCCCCCATGCTGTTTGTAGGCAGTGTTGCCTAGGGAACCACTGTGGAATGGATTCCTTGCATACCCTGAAAGTTTCTTCAATGTTTCGACCTTTCCTTAATGTGTAAAAAATGCTGCACCTTTAATACGATTTTAATTTCTAAGTCACCTCCAGTCATTATTCCACAGTGACCAATGCATCCTACATGTATCGATTAGTACGAATGAATGTACTAAGTGCACAAGCAATCTATGTAATTCAATTTCTAATTTCAATTAGAAAATATATAATACAGTGTATTAATATACATTTCATTTGGTGCTGCAGCTAATGATAACCAGGTTGTAGTTTATGATTCACTATATTCCAGTTTGCGAACTCAAACCAGACACAAAATCAACTTAAAAGACCCTCTGTGTTCTCTAGTCTGAAAGGGGAAATGAAGATTCACCACAGGATGGTGATATTGATTGTGATCTGCTTACAGAATTTAGAGGCAGGTAATACAGAAGTCATCAGAGACTTGACTCTATCTAAACTAGATAAATGTTATATTGGGCGCTAATGCAGAGATCACATTTTTATGCACTATCATTGACTAGCAAATGTCTGGAGTTAATATCTTCCAAATGAAGCAAGCAGAAAACCTCAAGTGTTGCACAAAGGGCATAATAAACAAATAAAGGAAGGTTAAAAGCTAGAGGAACGTCTAAACAAAAGGAATTAAAAAGAACAGAACCTCTTCCAAACACATCAAAGATCAGAAAGGTTGTCAGAGTGTTTGTAGGCAGAATGAATAATCAAGATATAAAAAGGCATTGCAGAGAAGCTAAATCTATTCTTAACAATGATGACAAAATCAGTTTATAGTGACAAAATCAGTTTATAGAATCTACTTAAACTTGAAATAATTGATAGGGAGAAGTTAGGGCCTAAAAAGATAAAAAAGGAAGACATAGATGGCCAGGAGTAAGTTGTATTTATCCAAGTGTTTAAAGAAACGAGTTGGGTAAAATAGCCAAATTGCTAAAATTGCCTTGGAGTGTGGCAAATAGGATGCTATCCTTTAAACATATTCCAAGGGAAATCTTCTCAACTACATACTTGCAAGCCTGTATTGGACAAATAAGTAGAAGACATAAGAAAAAGAAATAATATACGCTTAGATAAAAACAGCCCACTGGGAGGGAGGAAGTATGATCATGGCATTGGCAAAAAGAAGTCCTGATAATGAACCTGTGGGACTTCTCTGTAGGGGACAGGAAGTCCATGAAAAAGCATTATCTGGCTATCACAGTCTTGTATTTCTAATCCAAAGAGAAATCCAAGGTTCTTTGGAGCTGAAAGGTTTTATGAAATCTCAGTAACTGTGTAATAAAGATGACGATCTTGCAAAGGTTCAAAAAAGGAAATGAATGGTAAGATGTTGAATAATAATTAAGATTTAGTACTCAGTGGAGGGAAGTCATCAGTGAAATCCTGAAAGCAGTTTTCCTAATTTTCTTTGAAATGCTGATGAGTTTTTCAGAAAGCAAACCAAGCCACCCCTGTATGCTCCTAACTTGAGTAAGTGGAAACAATTCAAGAATAGTAGGAACGTTTCTGGACTCTGTTAGTCACATGTAACAAGGACCTGTGACAGGTGATTAAAGTAAGCATTTAAATAATCTCCTGGCTTTGGATCTGTCTATTTTGGCATGACCTCCATCAGCAGTGCTTGTATTTTTGTTTGGCAAATAAAAATTATACAACACATGTATTTATTGATTAAAGAAATATAGCTGAGTTATGAAAACTTGCTGTTCATTTTGCCAGTGATCATAATAATATACCTTAAATCACTGTTTGTATATTGCAAGTTGTGATTTGAGGGATGTTTTTTCTATTCAATTTCGTATTAGTTGGAAATGTGTGGTAAACCTCACTTACATTTTAGAATGCAGATCAACCAGTATGTAACAGTCAGATTTTTTGATAGACCTTCAACTGCTTTAACTCAAAGAATACTGCTTTGATGATGGCAATAGCATACTGCTGCATCTCCTTATACCATTAAAGTATTACAGATAGAGAAATCATCTACAGTTCTTTAAAAAGCTGAGTTATTTAGGAGGCCTGTTATGTTACTGAAGAATAAATATCTCTCTAATCACTTCATGCATAAGCTCTCACATTTTATTTGGATCAGTAATACAGTTAGTTTTATCTGGACAGGGGTATCACATATTTTCTTTCATGTTTTCATTAAGCTAATGGGAGAATTTGACTTAACAGTGAGACAGCCCTTTGCCCTGCCCCATTTTCATACATCCTGAGTGAAGATGTCAATCCAGTATTCATTCTACTGTACTGCCAGAACCCACATTTTTAACTGCTTTTCCTTACCTTCCATTTTACAACTTCAGGTAAATCCTGCACATTCTGCTTATGAAGTCTTTCATGCACTGATGTTCATCACAGAGAAAATGACTGTTAATGATTTACCTTTTGTGCCTGTGAAGGACAGTATCAGATTATTTATAGTAGACATATTTCTGTCAACATCAGAAATATCATAAAGTAAAATATTTTAATAGCTAAATCAATATATTAATAAAAGTAAATTAACATCTTTGAACACATAGTTCAGGTAGGTATTTTCTATTTCTGTGATGTGTTATATAGCTGTGCTGGTTTTGGCTGAGTTAGTTTTCTTCATAGTAGCCAGTATGGGGCTATATTTTGGAGTTGTGCTGAAAACAGTGTTGATATTACAGAAATATTTCTGTTACTGCTGAGCAGTGCTTGCACAGAGTCAAGGCCTTTTCTGCTTCTCACACCACCCCAGCAGCTAGTAGGCTGGGGGTGCATAAGAAGTTAGGAGAGGACACGGATGGGGGAAGAAGAAGGAAGAGGAGGATATTTGGCATGATGGTGCTTGTCTTCCCAAGTTACCATTACATTGTCAAACATTGAAGTTCTTGCCCTTTGTTTTAGAAAAAAATTAGACCAGGCAGTAACTTTTATGATGACGATGGGGTAGTACCTCAACTTTCTTTTAAAATCATGCTTTCAGCAGATTTTTTTTTATTCCTTCCATTTTCTACAGTTGTACAATTTTCAAAACTATGAAAAATACGTCTTGTTTTTCTGTTTTCTTATAACTCTGTAAGAATAGAATGGTTTAGGTTATTTTCTTGTCATGACACCTTTGTGCTTTGTTCTGTTTCTACAGCTGAAGAAAAGTAAGGCTGAAAATTAGAGTTTATTTGCAAAATTGCAGTAATCTGACATAATGCTAAACTTTATAAGGTTTGAGAAAGAGTTGCTTTCTACTAATAGCAATTGATTTTTCCATGAATGTGCCAGATTAGATGTTTCTGAGTAAGCAACATATTAAGAGAAATATCTCATTTAGGTTAAAATGGATTCATTACTACCCTGGGTTATATGGCATTTACCTAGCTAACTAGTCCCTACTGACTAAACAGGAAGACAGATTCTGCATATTTACACATTTGGATTATCATATAACTACAATTCACTTTGAAGTAAATAGATACTATTACAAATTATAAATCACTGCAATAAGCCAATAGTTTAATATTTAAAAAGTTGCTACATTTTTCTTTTAACATAACATCTAGTATACATTGAAGTCTGGGACGTTGTTTTTCCGTAAAAGGGAGATGCTTCTGTTTACACACTACAAAAAAAATTACAGCAAGCTCTCCAGCTGCTTTTTTTTTGTTTATGACAACTATTATTGTCATGGCTATTAATCCTGATTTATCTTTTTAATTTGAATTTAAAACATCACTTCATCATGATGTGACAAGAATGATTTGATTCGCATTCTACTATAAGTATATTGAAGCAACTCCATTTTTGATCAAAGCTGATGTTCTCAATGGAGAATTTCAAAATCTACTGAGGACAGTATTCATTTCCTAAGTGAGTTTCCATACATCAAAGAGAAATGCAAATCCTGGTTATATGTGTAATACATACATGTTTCATAGAATTTATGAGTATTTGACAGTTTGAATTCTTTTTGCCATGTTCTGATGCCATTTAATAATGCTGCCAGACTTAATTCTGTCATTAAGAAAAAGGAACTTGCAGTTTCAGCATAACTCAACTAAGTCGACATATTTATAAATCATATGTCTTTTTGTATACTGCAAAAAAAGTGTCTTTTTGCATATTGCACTGATGACTAAAATTTTTTTTCTGTCCAGCTTTTATTATTAATCTATGAGAGTATAATTCATCACATACATACAGAAGCTTACTTCTCCATCGAGATTCAATTACTGAAGAGCCAAATATCATTGTGTGAATAGCATTGTTTTGCATTGGTTTAGTAACTGAAGTCACAGTGCTATTTAACATATGGAGAAGTGATTAGTAGAGCAAGACTTATGAACTTGATAAATTAATGGTACTATAGGAAAAATATGTTTTTCACTTTGATGGTGTCTACTACCAGTGTCAATATAAAAAAAAATATATATTTTAATAAAAGTTCAATTTTGAGTAGGATGTTAATAAAGAGAAGTCAACCACGGGAACTTAAAAAATTCTTCATTAAAATGAATAGCTCTCAAACTCTCTATTCATTTCACATCCAACATACCCATCCAATTTGTGGAAGTCACAATCTGAAGAATGCCACTTGAGAACTGAGCTTAATGACTAGCATTCTTTAGTTGCATAAAATGAGAAGAAAAATATGAACAATCACACTGACAAGTGTGCTTTTTAGAACATTTAAGAACGAATCCTTAGCACAAAAAAGACTGAGCAAGAAGATAGTTTGCATAATATTGTTTCGTTCACAGATTTCTCAGTTTGAAAGTAAGTACAAACATACAGTGACGAAATCCCATACACACACAGAGATATTCATTGGCTTTCAAGAAGGTGTTGAACAACTTTAATTTAACTGTTATTTTGCATTATTATATTTCTAATTACTGGTTTATGAACTTTGTTCAAAATCATAGATGCATATATCTTAAAAGTATTAGCCTTTAAGGCTCCACTGCAATGAATAAACCAACAGAATAACTAAATTAAAGAAAAAATTCTAAACATTTAAATATGTAAATCGTAGTGATGATGCTTAGAAAGGACTCATACATTGTTCATAAAGATAAATTTTGCTTATTTACTCTTCAAACTTAAAACCCTATGATGAGCTGGGATTCTACATCAATATTTGTCTCATCTGTGTTGAAATATCCTCAGAGACATCTCACTATAGTCCCTTCTGCAGAGCTTTCTGTATTATCTTATTATGTGTGCACATGCAGGGATATGCACAAATTAGAGTAAACTACTACCTTTTTCTTTAAAACAATTTTTCACATATTGATAGACATGCTTAACCTATTGCAGATCCTATTTGCTAAATCTCCTTTGGACTATTTTCTACTCATTTATCTTTAAGGAATGTAATTTAAAAGGAGATAAAGGGTTGGTAAATTCCATTCTCTTACTTTCACGCAAGGAAAAGTTACCAGTCACAAATCAGCAATATTTAATAATTCATAATAGATAATTATGATATCTCCTTTATTTCTGTGGCTTTTGTTTTCTATTTCACTACATTTCAATCTCTTTAAGTCTCTCTATGCTCCATTGTACTCTGTTAGAGAATATGGTATTTTGTATTTCTATTTCTATTCCTGTTTTTAATATGCATCTTGCCCCCCAAAGAAAAATTGCTTACAATGTTCATGATCTGAACAACTTTACTAACAGATGATAAAGACTATAGATACTGTACACATCCCTATTAAAAATTCTGCAATATTTAAGGATAAATATATATGAGTATATAATGATGAGCTACTATGACCAATTATTTTAACCCTAAACTTGAAAGTTTTGTTTCAAATATGTATACAAAAGAATGAAGACATAATCAGTCCAGACTAGCAACTCAGTGATTAGATCTTAGTTTGTAAAGTAGTCAAATATTTAATAGGCAAGCTTAAGAATACTTAAATGTAGTCTTTAATATTTCAAATTATTTCCGAAAAAATGGTTTCCCAAATATTTGAAAAATTACTACAATATTTCCAAGTAAATTTAGAGTAGAATTAATCCTCCAAAACAAATCTGATTAATTTTGTTTATTTCTCTATGGTAACATTTTATTAGGCAATTCCAATGTTATTGCCATCCATATAAAAGCATAAAAACTTATAATGTTGATTAATTTTAGATACTTGAACTCTAATGTGTCCAGTAGTAACATATAATTATTTTTTTAGACCTACTAACAACAGATTAGTACTAATATTAATTTAGTTTAGGTTTTGCTGAGTAGCAAACTCCATGTTATGTAACATCTACTTCACAAGGGATAGAACCAGGGCATTTTCCAATACTGTTCAACATCAGCCCGTCCCCTCACACTCAAGAGTAGTGAACCCTACTGTCTTTATTATGCTTCACAAGAAGAGGCAATGTAATGGTTCTATCCTGATGCAAGGGAGGTGTTAAATAAGAATTAAAGGCTTTCTAAACAGAAGCCTTTGCTACTAAACCCAGCCCTATATAGTAAATAAAACCCGTCAGATAGGCATATTCCTGTTGTTTTATTACACATCATCTGATGGGATTGAATTGATATAGGTTCAGGTACCCAAGAATATTTTATGCTTTTCAGCATTTTTTTTTTCCCTGAATATGTTTGTACCATTATTAGTACATTTGCTAAATGAATTTTCTGATGAAGTTGAAAGTTTGATTCTGTCCATATGAAAGTACAAGTTGCTTTTATCTATTCTGAAAAAGAGCTTAAGGATTTTAGCCACCTGTAGAATCAGGGCAATTTCATATTGCTGAGAGGTTAGATAATGAGACTATAAATCCTAAATATTTAGTGTACCCTACTGATCTTAATTTTTTAAAAATTTTTTTCCCCATATTATTTTATCATTCAATCCTCTCCAGCTCTTATTATCTGCCCTCTTTTCAAATAATCCACATTCTTTTTTTTTTTTCATAAAGTCACAGAAGTAGTAGTTTGAAGGGAATTTTGGAGGTTGTTAAGTCCACTCTCCAACTCAGAAAGGGACTACACCAACACTGCATCAGGTCAGACATAGCTTTATTTAGCTGAGTCCTAAAACTCACCAAGGACAGAGAATTTGCAACCTCAGGGTAATCTCTTTTGGTATTGCATTACCCTTCTGGTGAAAAAGATTCCTGCTGGCTAAACTGAAGGTCTTTTTAAGCTTTCATTTTTCTTTACATTATTTTCTTCTGCCAGACAGTACTACTTGCTCCTTAGACTCTAATTTCTTTCACCTATGACAAGACCATCTTTCCATCTCAGAACTGTCTCTGTTATACCTCAGTGTATTCATTTATGGCTGTGGATGTAAAAGTTTTCCACTACCGTTCTGGCGTATTTCAATGATTCTTTTATGATCTAGCCTGAAAGACAAAAAGACAAATTCTTTCTCTAATTCTGAAGATAAAATTAAGTTCTATGAAGTTTCTCTAGTGATACGGGTAAATGGCATTGTTCTAGAAATCTCTATTACCATAGCTTACTTACAGCAGAGACATTACGTGTTATAATATGATGGGGAAATAATTTTTCACAAGAATTTTTGACCTGCTAAAGGCCACTACTTTATACCTATAAGCACAAGGTACATTTCTAGAATTGTTTTTCCTCTAGATAAAGTGTGTATGAATAGTTATTTCAATACACTCAGGATAATTAGTGCATTATTACTAGCATAGAATAAGAAGGTTTCAACGATGCTAGATTCCTTCTTTTTTTTATGACTCAGGAATGCTATTATGTCTTCTCCAGAACTTTTTTGGCCCTGCTGCCTATACTAGTCACAGTTATAGGATTCAGTTTTTATAAGTTAGACATTACCTGACCAAGGTTTTATCTCCCAGTTAAATCTATCATTTCACTACACAGATGAACAGTCTTTTTTAGTTCAGAACTATCTTGTACTCCTTCCTCTATTCAGACTTTTTACCATAATGAGAACCACATTGTTCATTTGACTCAGCATTGAGCTGAATAATTCAGGAGCTCGAGTTCTAGGGCTGACAGTATTTTCTTTTAATGAAGATAATCATGCATTCATGTCAGAAGGACATCTATTTCCATTCCTCAGCTGCTTCTCTTCCACTGCAAAATTTCATGGTTCATTAAAAAAGCACACCTGCTAAAATAGGGAAATTCCATAGGACATCCTTAACCACAGTATTAGAGAAAAGATGTTTGGAAAGAATCTGTAAATTTAACACAAAGCATGAACTGGTGATATATAGAAGGTGGATGAGACATTGGTGATTGTAGTAAAATAGTGGTGTTTGACATTAGACATGGTATCATGTTACTGAGACTATAGCTATAACAAAAATTACATATGAATGTGTAACTTTTAATGAATGCATACTTTAAAATAAAGCTCAGTTTAATAAATCCTATTTAAGAACATATTATGGGTTAAATGTTTGAATGTAAGCTGTAACCATAAAACTCCTGAAATGAAAATCTGTGACAAAACTTTTTTTTTTTTTTTTTTTTTTTCAAAAAATGTACACATAAATCTCAAACACCATCACAGCATTGGAATCTGGAATGTGAAGTGAACCAACCGTGGAGTCAATATTCTTCCAAGTGCATTGAATTCACAGACAAACAAAACCTAAAAAAAATTAGAGTCATACACCCTACAGTCTAAGGTTTTTAACTTCTCTGGAAATTTTCTTATGAAAATGGGCAAAATATACTCCCTAGTTTTGATTGGAGATTTATTCTGCAGACTCTGACAATTCAAAACAATACTTGTTTAAGAACTAGACTTCTTTTCTCAATTTGGAGACTTTTTCTATCATTGCAGATTTTTGCTTTCTCTTAACATCTATCCAGAGATCTAGAATTCTTTCAAACACTGTATTACTTAAAAATATGTATTTATTAATCTTAACTATAAGGCCAAGTTCAAGATTCTGCTCCTGGGTAAGGGCAAATCCATGTGCAAATATAAGCTGGGAGGAGTATAGATAGAGACTAGCCCTGAGGAGAAGGACTTGGGTGTACTAGTTAACAAAAGGCTTAACATGATTCAAAAGTGAGTGAACGCAACCCAGAAAACCAACCATGTCCTGGGCTGCATCAAAAGAAGAATGGACAGCAGGTCAAGGGAGGCGATTCTGCTGCTTTTCTCTGCTCTGGTGAGACCCCACATGGTGCACTGTGTCCAGCTCTGGAACCGTCAAAATAAGAAGGACATGGACCTGTTGCAGTGGGTCCAGAGGAGGGCCACAAGAATGATCAGAGGGCTGGAACATCATCTGAAAAATGCTATAATACCATACTATCCAACAGACTTGTTACAATATTAAAAGTAAAATAATTAAAATTCTAAAAAAGCAAGCAACACAGAAAATCACTCATAAGGAAGAATAGAAAATACATTCTCAAGTGTATTAGCATGTGATCTTGCTGTCTTGAGGCAACAGCAATGTACACTTCAAACTGAGTATCCATGTATGTCAGGATTGTGCAGTCAGAAGAAGAATTTCATGTTTTTTTTAAGATTTACTATAGCCAAGTAACTTTAGTGAATATATTTATCATATTATATTCATCTGAATATATTATATTCATCTGAATATATTATCATATAATATTCATCTGAATATTTAAATATTCAGATGAAGTGGTCTCTAACCACGTGAGGCTGACAGGGAAGACCACAGACATATAGGACAAGTTTGGCATTTAGAATATCAAAAATGAGGAATTCTCCTGGGCCCACCTCGTCAGAGTAGATTATTAACTTAGCTTACACCTGATGTAAATGCAGAAGGCTCCCCAAGACAAATGACTCAATTCATCTATCTGGCTAGACCAACTTCACAGAACACTTATGCAAGTGCTTCAGTTCAGCATCTTCAGCAGGGCAGAAGACTTCATGAAGTCTCTGAGGGAGATGGGAGGAAGCAGAAATCAGATAGATAACTCTGTGTTATTGTTCATAGTCCATTGTTGTCCATCACTCAATAATGTAACTGCAACTGTGGGAATGTAGGACTTTTTGTCTCAAGAGATGTCCTGGTGTTTTCCCAGGGTAATTTTTTGTCCATTTTATCAAGTGTGTTTCCTTGCAAAATGAATCTAGGGACAATTAGGAAGTTCACAATCTCATTAATGTCTTTAAAACTTCATTATCAAAGAAAGATCTAATACTAAAACATTACCAAAATTTTTAATATAACTTAGCTGAGGACAGGTTGCACGTGCAATAACCAACTTTGCACAGAGAAGCTGAAGAAGCAAATAAATCTTCAGTACCTTGAGAATTATGATCCATTTGCATTATGATCACATTTCACCTGAAGCTTTGACCTGTCACTAAGGAACACTTAGAGAACCAAGGTCTTATAAATCCACAGTTATGTAGGGGTGGGTAAAACAAACAGGAAAAAACTGGCTGATATGTGGACTCAACCACACATTGGCCACATATATTGCCATAAATAGAGCACTGAATCAGACTAAAACCATCCAGGCCAGGTAAAGATCGGCAATAAATAAAGCCTGAACCTAATGTACTGAAAAGTGATTTTTAACTTGAAGCAAGTGGAGCAACAGCAGGAGAATGAAGTCCAAAAGACTATCCTTTCATAACTTGTGTCACGCTTTAGGGTCAGGGCAGCCCCTAAGAGCTAACAGACGCTCTCTGTTAATCCCCCCCCCTCCCCAAAGGGGAAGAGAAAAGGAATAAGGGAGAGAGACTTAGTGATTAGAAAAGGAAACTAGAACGGCTTTAATGATGATTAATAATAATAAAATAGAATATGTACAAATATATACAAAACCAGTACTGAAGCCAACCCCCCCCCCAGTGGTAATTACATCACCGTCACCACTGATGTTGTAGAGCAGGCACCAGGGGGTCCCAGACTGGGTCCCGCAGCAGATGGGAGCTGTGTTCAGGAGCTGGATTCTGGTACCGGATTCAGGAACACGGGA
>JANHFX010019696.1:0-29452 GCA_027560015.1 Chloroceryle amazona
TGGCAGTAGCTCTGCCCATGGGGTGTTCTCACTGCCAGCAGCAGACACTGCCTGTGCAAACAGCTGCTGACTGCAGAGAGTGCAGGGAGTTAGAAGAGCTGAGCTGAAAAGTCCAGTCACTGAACAGAATTAGCTCTGTTTTAACTCAAACCAGGACAATCAAGAAGTTTATCAGTTTGATGAAATATGACTTCCCCTTTGGAATGACGTTCTTAAAGATAAATGCAATTACAATCATAACACATTGTTTAAAACTACTTTGGACTTTTCCTGTAGTTGTATCATTACACTAGACCCACGTAATATGCTTTCATTCATTAGTTTGAATTGTTTGACAAATGCTTGGCAGAGGAACCAGCCTGATAGATTAAAATATGTTTTCTTCAAAAGACAGCTCTGCAGAAAAACGAAGCAGCTAGCCTTCAAAATTGCTTCTGTTTTGTTTATTTCTTTGACACATAAAACTAGAAAATAGCAAAAGTGTCATCCAGAAAGAGTTGATTTTGCTACGGTTGTTTCGGAATTCAGAAATATTCTATTTTTTTCTAGCTAATGTCTTAAAGGCATTTTCCTCTCAGTTTCCACTTTTTGTCTAGATAGGAAAAAGAAAGATGAAAAACTTTGAGTATAAAATATGAGAAAATTTATAATAATACTCATTTACTTAATAAGTTACTTATTTTAAGATTAATAATTTAAAAGACAAATACTGTTGTCACATCATTGACATCAAAGACTTGATATACTGCTGTTTGAACAAGAAAATAATAAATAAATCATAGTCTGGGACATTTTTGGCAGGTGGTTAAGCCTAATGAGAGTTCTGAAATAAGAGCAAAATAAATTTCTAGTTTCCTGTTAAATGACTCTGTAATCTGTTGGTATGGCACCAGTGGCCTGGATTTTATAGATTATAGATTATTTATAGATATTTTATAGATTATTTTAAGATGTTTTAATACCTGTGTGAGAATACCTTCTTTGGCCATACCTAGGTAAACACCAGCAAGGAAAAGAATACTGCGCAAAATCAGGGGTCACAGAAGCAAGTTATGTGCCCAGTGAACAATTATGGTGAAGACGTGGCCTATCTCTTGCTTAGATTACCATTATTATTGATTAGTTTGCTAAAGATGCTGGAAGAGCTTCAATGAGATGAACTGAGAGGTCGAAACTCTCACTAGGTACTGCCATTACTGAGATGACAAGTACTTGCTGTGACCTCTTCCTCCTCCCAGCCTAATTCAGTTTTCCTCAAAGAAAACCAACCAACCAGAATCACCATTCATGTGCATAAATATCCTGGGAGAAAGGAGTAAGGGCTTTAAGTGTTTGACTGATGGGTTAAGAGGAGTGTCATCATTTTCCTGGTTAGGTGGTATTAAGACCAGTGATGAATTTTCACTATGTTTTGGAGATTGGGTTCTGATTGTGAGATAACCAGAAAACACCTTGTGTGTGCTTTGAGAACTGAGTGCTGCACAGCTTAATGCTAGTTGAATGTTGGGGTGGTAGGCACAATCAGTAGCAGAAGATGCTTTAGAATATTATAGTCAAATACAGCCTGAAGTTGTCTGGGATTCAGTTAGACTACAGATAAGCTGAAGCTTTGGGGAAGGAGGTGTATTTTCATATGGGTATTTGTTTTACATAAATAGCTGAAAAGAAAATTGCAGTTTAGTGGCTTTGTTTGTTTTGTTTTTTATCTAAATCAAGAAAATGTAGCCAATCTCAACTCTGCAGTTATCAGTTTAGTTTTTATCATAATGCTAGAGGAGGAATCATGAGTATGAAATGGAGAATGTTGGTATTAGTAAGAGCTGTAAGAATGGTAACTATCAAGCAACTGTGTTGTAAGACGAGTGTAACTGGCTAATGGAGGGGGAGGCATAGTTGTATTCAAAGCAAAACATAGGTAGATGACTAACAGGATTTCTCACACTTTTGCTTTGTGACCCATCTTATTTTGTCACCAAAATTAAGATTTTTGTCAAGGAAGTTATCTGGTGAAACACCTCTGTGAGATCCTACCAGTCTCTGTAAGAAGAGTGGCGCTGATACTAGAAAGAAAAAGTTCCTGAGGAATGGAAAAAGAGAACTGAAATGAGAATAAGTCGAGACCGTTAATTAAAAGTGAACAAGAATGTTTAGTGTAGAGTGAGAATTCATCACATGCAAGAAACAGAGATGAAAGGCTAGATTTAGTATTTCATCAAAGAACAAGTGTGAATTACTAATATGGTTGGGCTTTGAAAAAGGCAAACGCAGTCCTAGAAAGTTAAGAGCTGAAGTATTTCTGATAGAAAGTTTAATAATCCCAAATAATATATAATAATAATATTTATTAATAATAGAAAGTTTAATAACTTGCAACTCTCCAGACAGGAAAGGGCCATTTAGGAAGACTGTGAGAAATGCTTTCACACAGTGGTTTCTTTGCATCCCTTTATATGTAGCAGAGAGTGACTCTGACAACCCTACATAACTTTTTAAGTGATACCAGGAGAGGTCAATGGCATCAATATTTACATTTCTCCAACAATGTGAATAACACTCAAGATACACAGTTAGGTTTGAAATCTCTAAACAACCTTATGGAGCCAAATTCATACATTTTATAAATCCTTGCAAAACCAGATAGGACAGGCATCTAGTTCTGGCACTCCGGTAAATCGCTTACGTTATTCACACATAGGTCATTTGAGCTGCCCAGTATCCAAAATCTCCGTATGTGGCTGGCACTACTGTCATGTGCCCTTCTGGAGTGGCAGCTGGAGACATTATTCCTATGTGGGACCAACTGAATTGAAACCCAGAAGTGAAATTCTGTTCCAGATGACATCTAAATCGGGATGCTCTTCATAGGCAACAGAGCTAATCAAAAGCCTGGAGGTCTGTTCAGCATGTTGAACACAGATGTCTTTTTTGGGATGATCTGGAAGTTAGACTCTTTAGGGGAGTAGGTTTTCTCATGCACACAGATATATCTGTGTTCAAGACATGCAGATATCTGCATCTAGAGGTGAAGTGTACTGTAATAATCATATTCAAGTGAGTGAAATCAAAAGAATCAAACTTAAGGAATGGACAGTGGTAATTTCTGAAATTCAGTGGAATTTCTGGAGCAGATTGCCTGTGAGATTTTTGGCATTATAGATGCATTGTTTATTTTGGTGACGAATGAGAAAGTGCTTGGAAAGGGCATCAATGACTATTACATTTTTGCTTATATTTTCTTATTCCTTTTTTAGTCATTTTAGGTGAAAAAAAAATAAATCATGATATGAGAGAGCAAATTGTACAATTGCAGTAGCAGAGAAGGGATGTCTCAGTCCAGTTCAGTTTAGGAAAGCATTGCCCTGACACAGACATGTAGCTACTGCCATGTCAGATGAAATGTTTCTCCATGCTTAATGTTCAGAAAAAGGAACATTTGTGGCACTTGCTTGTGTCCCTGCACAATCATGGATTTATGAGTGTTACTTACAGAGAGGGATGCAGTTCCTTTCTTCAAATTAAGATTCTGACACCCAAAGCTAAAATTGGTGCTCAGGTGATGTGGATGCAGTTGTGGAAGGTACAGAGCCATTCCGTTTGCATCACCACTGTGTCTGTTGCTACTCATGATGCTGCTGTCATACTTGCTTCTTGTGGTTTTCTCTCGACACTGAATGTTTTCAAAACTGTGATAATTACAATTTTCTCTTCTTAGTAGTCGTTATTCTTCTGGCTTTATTTCCTTTATCTATATGGCCTTTTTTCTTCCTGCCCCTATCCCTTAGTTTTTGTTTTTCCTTCACCCACCCCTGAGCTATTTTTTTTCCCTGATTTTCTTAAAGCTTAAGCACATTCTAGGTTGTGAAGACAGTAGATGCACACTAGCAAAGAAAAAAGGGCAGAGGTGGGTGAAAGTGTTCTTCAAAAGCAAGATCATTCAGTAGACCATTTCTAAGTGTATTTGTTATTTAGAAACAGAAAGAAGGGAGATGTGATGTGCTGTATGGAACCAAAGTCAGCAGCAATCAAAGAACAGAATCCAGGGCATTGGATAATATAGGACAGCACCAAAACTCATCTTCACCTTTTCTTGCTTCCCTTGTCTTGAAGTTATTCTGTTCTTTCATTATAATTCATTACAGTGCTACAGTTTCAATCCATTGGAGTTATCTGCAGACATGGGCATTAATTACCCCTAATTTCATTTTTTTAAGCAACCCCCTTTCTCTGTTCCTTTCTCCTGCCCACTTCAGGGATGAGAAACATGCTTTTTTAGTGAAAGTTGGGATTCTGATCTCATTATGTTATTCCAAAAGCTGATGCCCTTGTCTCAGACCTATCGTGCATAAGCGTTAGTTAATCTGGTCCTGCTTTGTTTAGTCATGTTTTTGTCTTTTGTGTTTGTTTTTTTCTTTAATGGGATATCTTTGTTTTGGCATTTAGATGATGTGCAAACCGTGAAAAAGCCCTCACTAGTACTTAATTCATTTTTGTTCATACATTTTAATTATCTACCCTTCAGCTCACAGATAGGAGAATTTTTAAGAGTTCTGGTAAGAGAACGTTGTTGTTGACTTTGTTTAGATTTGTTATGTTTTGTTTTTAAATAAAATTAAATAAGTAGCAGGATTTTGACAAATTTACATAGCTCTGCTATTTTTTCATTTTAGATTTGCTTGTTGCTATGGCTTGACTTTTTTTCAGCCTGCACCATTTATTTTTACATTTGAAGCAAGCTTTTCATCTACTGTGATGTGTACCTGATACTAATCATAAACAATAAATCAAAGGAATAAACTTCTTCCCTTAGAGTGTTGGTTGTCTTATAAAATGCTGGAAAATCTGATCAGTAAAGTTATACAGAAACTGTGCTGTGCTTATCACTGGCAGGAGTCTTTCAGATTTAGCAACCACTCGTCTTCGAGCTGATAACTCCTGCTTATAAACATAGACAAGGCAGGTTGGGGGATATCTATGGCTCTACATTTTTATGATTTCTATAGACACCTGAATGAGCTCATTTAGACCTCCAAACAATATCGGACTAGTGATAAGAGTGAAATTCCTCTCTGAACAATTAGATAATGACATTGCCCAAAATCCAGGAGGTTTGCTTTCTTTTGCCAACTCCGACATTTTGGTCAATTCACAGACATTTTGCTCTTATCCTACAGTCTTTATTTATTCCTTATTTAAGCTGCACTTTTTTAACAAAACTGGGGCTGTCCTTTTCCAGTGGAGTTTTAAAGTGTTCAGCACACACCTGTGAAGTGCAGGGACACCTGAGGTAACAGCTCTCAGAGAAGTTGGGAGAGTATAACATTACTCTAGCACTATCTGCTAGATGATAAACTTGGGGTTGTACGTCCCAGGTAAGACCTGGAAAGATGAAGCTTCTGTGTAGAAAGGAACAACAGCACCACCACCAGGTGTTGAAAGAAAAGAACAGTTTTAGAAGATTAAACCTTGAAGACGAAGCTAGGATGAACCAAAATGGAAGATGATGCCAATGAGCAGCTCAGGCTCATTCCTGCACTCAGCCAATCTTATCTGGCTACTGGTGCTTCTGGCAACTGACTCTGTTTATAGCTGCTGTGGGCTTGTGAGTGATTTGATTTGGGGTGGTTTTTTGTGTTTTTTTTGTTTGTTTTTTGATTTGTTCATGGATTTGTGGGTTTGTTTTTTTTTAACATGACTGTATTTTAGGCTGGCTTAAGTTCTGTTGTTGTCAGGAACTTCAAAGCAATATTGCAATCTGAAAGATAACAGATTAGCAGTAGAAATAAAATTTTAAGATGTGAAGAGTCACTTTTAATAAAGGACATTGGATTTTTCCTTAGTTCTGGTTAGGTTTATGGGTCAGAATGGCAACATTCATATTTCAACTCTGATGCAGATCTATAACCAATACTTTCATATGTTTAAGTACACAGAAATCCAAAACAGCATCTGGAACCACAGTACTCAGAGTTTCTTCCACTGTCAACTTTAGCCTTGCTGCTATACTGCTTGCACTTCAGCCTCAAAGTGCAGTTCCATTTCTTCTTCCTTCTTCCACTACTTTTGTTGCATTCTGTCTCTCACCACCCTCTTTTTTCCTTTTTTCTTCCCTTTTTCAGCATCCTCCTAATACCTCTCTTCATTCCATCAGTCTCTCTACTGATGAACTGACTGGCAGATTTTTTCTCTCAATACTCCAGACGGATCTATTCTGCACAGCCAGCTATCATCAATATGTTCTTGAGTACTACATGCTGTGTGCCAATGTATAATCTGCAAAACCATACCATTTTGATTAAGGTTTTATAGAGACTGGAGGGTGGAAAAGGCAAAGGATTGTCAGAGATCTGCCAGTTCCACTGACGTGGTCTTAAATATTATCAGGATGCCTTCTGGACTTGACTTGGTGATGTTTATATTTTTTTCATCCAGAAGTTTGTTTTAAATTGTCACATTTTTGGAACCGTAGAGTTTTGCATTGCACAGTAAGTTTCAGCACACTCAGTGATGCAGAAATAACCCATCTTTTTGTTCTTAATGTTTGAGTCTTCTCATTTTGCTTTCCTAAATGTAAAGCACTTTGGTTTTAGTGCTGCTCTTACCCATTGCCAGCAGTATCTGTGATGGCACTCTTAGTCTGAGCTTCAAATACGGCACCTTCCAGAATTTAACCAAAGTCATCTTTTTCTTTAGATTTTTTTTCTGCAAGTTACTGTAATTTATTGGGCTTTGGATTTTTAAAAATTTTATCTCTGTTCCTTTTTTTTTGATGATTGAACTTATGATCTTACATATTAATGTAACGGTGACACAGTGAATTGCTTACAGTACCTCTGTCACTGAACTGACAGACTGATGCTTAGAGGAGCAATCTAGATTCATGATGCAAGTTCTCAAGATTCCTTTTCTTTTGCCATATTAAAAAGAAAATATATACCCAGTAATTCAGCTCCTTTGTTGTGTTTCAGTCTTTTCAACATCTATTTCCATCCATTGTTGCAGAACCTACAATTTCCATTCTTCGGGAAGGCTGAACAGACGTGTTTGAAACCTTACCCAGTAGCTCTGAAGTGAAATTTTTGAAACTGTCTTTGAGATCTGAATAACCCGTTCGTTCCCAAGAGAATTAAAAAAAAAAAGAGAGGAAAAAAGATACAGAGGGCCAGGGTTGCTAACTCAGGGCTGCTCTCAATGCCTACAAATATGCTGATGTGTATTTTTCATTAAAAAGCATTTTGTGCCCAAAATAACTTCAGCTTTTGAATCGGCACAAGGTCATGTTACAAGATTGTAACACAGCAATAGTAATAATAAAATTGAAATTGAATCCTCCCTTAAGGAGAGGTACTCACTTAAAAAGCCAGTCTTGCATTAGATCAAGAAGAGATAAATAACAAATATACAAAGAGCCTCCTATCAGATATTAGTGTCAGATGCAGTCTTGATTTGGCAGAAATGTGAACAAGCTTCATGTTTATTAAAGAATTTGAAGGTCCATACAGAACTTTAATAAATCAGTAATTGGTGATAATCGATGTCATTTGGGTGCTCTAAGTGAACTTCCTAGAGAGAGTCAGGATAAGAGCTACCACGTTATATTTACTAAATCAAAGACAGAATATAAGTGAGATTATCACATTATTAAAGAATTAGGGTGAAAAAAATGCATTATTTTATGTTGGAAAGGACTAACTCTAGAGTTTCTCTACAGCCCACCCCCATGAATAGTATAAGGCTGACACATTTTGTGCCAACACGTCTGCTCCCTGTAAAGCCTTTACTATTAGCTCTCCTACACTCTCTTCAGGAATGGTTCTAGGATCATCATAATTTTCACTTGCCACAATTAAGATAATGTATTTCTTTTTTCCATCATCACAGAAAAATGAGAAATTATTTTGGGGAGAGTAATATACAATACTAGTCAATATGTTCGGTATGGTTAATAGCTTAGTTAATTGCTTTGATTACCTCTGGGTCTCTGCAATGAAAGAGAATATTATCTCTGCATCGCACTTCATTTAGCTTTGACACCATATTCACATATCACTGTTCAGTGTAATTCAGTTAAGTGTGGCTGAGCTTCTTTCTTCCTCTATCAAAGCTAAATAGATGGCACTAGAGATTTTTGCAAGAACTTTTGTGTGCCTCAGGCTTCATCACGGCTTTGCAATAGATAGCAGTCATAAATTCAGCTCAGCTGGCTGTTCATGGGTTCATCCTACAGAATCCTTAGGGTGCTACTGTGCTGTCAATATCTTACTCTGGAGGAACACTTGAGGAGGAGGAAGTGTAAGCAGGTTGCTCCTAATTCTCTGTGTACCAAAACATTGGGAAAACAACAGCAACTTCTTAATTTTGCACCAGACAAGTGCATCTGAAAGTCCAGGAGAGCCACAGGGGTTTATGAGAATATCTCAGCTCCTGGGAATCTAAGCTGCTCTCTGTCGTAGTTTGTGTCAGTCTGAATAAGCTATGCAGGATGGGAGTATGGTAAAGGGGAGGTAAGAATGAAAAAGTTGAGCACTTTAAGGTGCTGAAAAGCCATGGGCTTAGGGCTCACCTTGATTGTCTGTTTCAACTACACTGACTTTTACAAGGCTGGAATCTTTACACAGAATCCTGTTGTAAAAAAGCATGTTAATAAGACTGTCCTTCTGCTAAGAGTCCTTATTCCTTTGGGAGAGTTCAGAGGGAAACAGAATTCAAATGTGTATAGCCATAGATACATGTGTATATTTATTGCAGCCTTCTGAGTACTGTGGCTGAATTAATTGAGACCACTGTCGGGGATGGAGGTGGGCTATTTTGAGGATATGTCGGATACCATGGAGGGTTTATGATGACTGCTGCACATAATTCAGAATACTCTGTTTTTTCTGGTCTTCACTTCACTGCTTTTTCATATTACCTTTAAATCTATCTAAGTCTATGGAGGTAATGAAATAGGGAGGGTATGATTACTTCCCTTAAGTGTCTTCTCTTGACCGTGAACTTGAGATGAATCAAAAGCCATAGTAAGAGTAATAGCCATGTTGAGTAAGGATGGGTGAATGGAAAGCACTCACACCTGAAAAACAGCCCGTGTATGTCTCCTGATTGGACAGAGTGGATACACTTCACCCTGTGTCACTGACATCCATAATGCATTTTTGGCTCGTTCTGGTCTTAAAAAGCAAACGTTGTTTTATTTATGTGGTATCTTTGATTCACTATCAATTCAGAAGGAAATACAGAGAAATTCATATGGCTGTGTACAGTTTGTATTTTAGTTTCAGTTTTTATATCTTAATTCCAATTTCTTTTGTTTCCCTGTTCCCACAATCTTCCAAATATGTTCTACATTAAAAAAGGACAAGACAAGCTAACATTGTAGGATAAATGAGAAAGAACAACAATACTTTGTTTTTAACAGTTGTATTTTCCAAATCTCAAGTGAAAGTGAAGTATCTTATGCTTCACCTGACACTCCATCATTAAATAAAGAAGTTCTAATGGAAATAATTGAGCAATGACTGCCCTTTCTGTGTCAGTTCCATATGGCCCATTAATTCTGGCAAGTCTGTGTAAGAGTCACTATTACCAACTTCACAAAGATAATCATGCATTAATTCTACATTAGTAGCTCATTATTTTTAAATTCAACTTATTTTATTACCAGTAGATTGACTTAAAGAATCTGATAAGGTGCTTCTTGGGTTATATTGAGTGAAAGATTATACTCTAGAGCTGAGTCAAAGATGACCGAGCCCTGTCAATATATGTTAATAATACTACTCTTAGCACTTAATAATTAGAAATTCTCTAAGAGAAACATTTCACCTTTTTATCTTTTTCTTTCTGGACTAGAGAAATAATATTCTCCCAAAATATAATCAAAAGATTTTTAGGTATTAAAGTTGAAGACATTTTAGCAAAAGTTCAATAATAGATGAGCTACCTGCTGTTTGAATGGGTTATTTACAACAAGGCATGTAAACTGCTTTTTATTTTACTGAAGTTTTTAGAAAAGAATTATGTCATATGAAGGCTAGCTAAAGTACAGCTAATAAATCAACTAAACTCAGGGATTCTAGTACTGTTGCAGTCATCCTTTCTGAAATGTACCTGAGTAAAAATTAAATCTTTCATGAAACGGGCAGGGGGTGAAATTGTATCACTGATTAGTTTTTGAAAGTCAATTTCTACCAGAGAGTTATTTAAAAGGTGTAAAGCAAGTATCACAAAGGTAACTTTTTCTTTCTATGCACCTATAGATGAGAATTGTATTTTTTTATGTCAGAAAACTGCTGGAGAGTTATCTGGGGGCAGCAGGAGCAGCCGTGATGCTGCCACTGTCCTGCAGCCCCCGAGCAGAGCTGAGGGGTTGCAGCAGCAGGTCTCATTCAGCCAGCACATCATCAAGCACAGGTGTCCTGTCCAAGGTCGATCCTGGAAGTGCAGTCACCAGACAGGGGCCAGGCTACCTCTACAGCATCACTGGGGCTGGGAATTGATCCAGAATGGGGCTTCTGAGCCCCTGGGGTAGGTGGAGGGTCTCAGGGAGGGCTGGGCAGTTCATGGCAGCAGCACTTAGATAACGCAGACTGGCAATAAGTCAAGATGCTGCTGTAAGGTGACTTAAATTGATACAGCTTAACTTTCTTACCCTCCCAAAAGAGGGTGGCTGCATCCCAACAGGACATGGTAGCCCACAGGGCCAGACATTACTAGCCCAGGCTAGAAATTGAATAGTACAGATGACAGCACAGTAATGCTTAGGCTAGAAAACCAGCCCTGCTTCATTTACTAATATAAGTGTGGCCATCCATGCCAGAAGAAATCCACTTCAAGAATATTATTTCAGCTTCAAAATGTGTGCAACTGAAATCAGCATCTGACCCTGGGATCCTGTAGAGAGAAATTGAAGAACCTGATAATAGGCCTTTGCAAAAAAGAAAAATCCAGCATAGTTCTTAAGTGTGAATTCATTTCTTCAGATTAAATTTATGACAAGCATTGATCATTTAAGGTAAACCTGGGATAAGTATGATTATCCTTTAAAAATTCCTTCTAAAAAGCTTCAGCTATTGGGTAAAAAAATTGAGATGCTTTAAAGTTATTTCAAGTAAATTAAATCCATCTCCTGCTTTGAAACTCTAGTTTTGTGAGTGCTTCTCTGTCTGTCTGTCCATAGAGATATATAGAGCTACATAAACTTACTGGAGTGATGCGGGCATCTTAGCCTTCCATGTACTGTAATGGCAACCAAATGCATGTATTCAAATCTGATGAATGTATTATTAAGGTATTAGGGTTATGGAGTTCCATACAATGAAACAGCTTCTCTGTTGCACCTGCTAAACCTTGTAATTCTGCCTAAGACTAAAAGGACATAATTCAGTTTGTCTCCTCCTAAAAGCAGCGTTAAGTTGGATACAAATTGTTGTGAAATGTCTTAACAGAAGTGAGAAGAAACTTCCCCCTAAAATTTGAAAAGACATTTTTATTAGGGCACAACATAAAACACTGTCCATATCTTTTGGTAGTTTATCACTTTCTTCTTTTGAGTCTTAGGGTCAGATGTCCTGAAGATGTTTTTCTGTGGCAGGTTGACAAAGATGATGGCTTCATCATCTAGAGCAGTATTCTACACACCTTTTGGCTCACATGCTTCTCAGGTATAAATGATTTCCCCATTGGTATCGAGAAAGAGGCTCTTAGATTTAAAAAGGTGAGGAATCTGAAATGAAGCTGAATGCGTCCTCTGTCCTACTTAGAACAGATAATAATTTTATAATAATATTACATTCTATCTGTTTTACAAATGCTACAATTTAATTAACTAGAGTGTTACCTTGATTTAATTAACAATAGTATTATCAGCAAATATCTACTAAAAGGCAAACCCAAGTAATCCTTCAGAACTGAAATAATAAAAAAAGATGTTCTGTTTCCTGTGAAGCTGCACAGGAGCACTTCCAAACAGAGAAATGGAATAAATGCTTCTTTCAATAGCTTTTCTTTACGCAAAAAACAAATTATTATTTTTTTTTTAATCCATTTCTATTGTCCAAAGTAAGTGAAAAGTAAAAAGTAAAAGCTTAAATGAAAACATGTCAGAGCTGGGAAATTATATATTTAGGGTTTTACTCTTGGTATCATACTTGAAATATTCTGCTAAATGTTTACTGCATTTACATTTGATGCAGTTTGGTGAATCATTATCCTATAAGACTGATAGTTATACAAGGGATTGCAAGGAAATCATAAAAGCAGGCAACTTACAGTGGATGAAATTTCACCCCTTGTATTGTATATAAATATAAATAAGTAGTGTTTATATATAAATCTATAAGAAATTTATGGTACTGGCAAATCAAAGTGTATTGTTGGAGAGCCCTTGTCCTTCTCATTGAAACAGGTATTTTGTATATGCTTTTAGAATAGGTATGAAGAAATACTTTAGTGAAAAAAAGGTCTTGTTCACTGATAGTGTTTCAGTTTTGTCAGGGCAAACAGTAGATTTGTTTCACTTAGTTTTTCTCTACTCAGAATACGTTCCATCACTTAACTCAAGTGTTTGTATGCTTAAACTTACCCTGTCCCTAAGAGGGAAATTAATCTTCCAGGCAATGAGAAGTGACCTGAGTAACCCTGGAGAGAAGGGAACTTGACACTAACCAGTTGAGACGAGTGGTAATCTCATGCTGTGCAGAAGGTCTAAGAGAACAGTTTGCAAGGTTAATGTGTTAGTACTTCAAGACAGTGTCCTAGGAAAAAAGAAGAAGTAGATAATTAACTCACCCAGAGCCACAGGCTATTTTGTGTTTCTACTGTCATTATGATGATAGAGATAGACTAAACAGAGTTTCTCTTGTGAGACTCTGTGCTCTGATGAATTATAAGGGCTCCAATCAAAACAGTGCTTGCCTGTGAACTTAATGCGGTTAAACAGCAGTAGAGCAGAGGGATGTTCTGCCACTCTTCCCTGATGAAGTGTTTGTGTCTCCTGATATCAGGAATGGTTCATTTGCTTAATGTGCTGCTTTCCTAGTATCAGTGGGACAATAAACAACAAATGTAAAATTTATATTATTATCAATGCTAATAATGATATCCACAGTAGTATTTTTTTTTTATTCTACTAATAGGGACACTAGAATTTTAAAATCCCAAACAACAAAAATACAAACCAGCTTTCATAGCATTCCCTCTCTTAAATATTGAGCTGTTTCAGCAGCAGCTATCACCTGTAGTGTCTTAACAAAGAAAAAGGTGAAACTTGTAACTGCTTTTATTCATTGGGTGTGCAATGGTGCCAAAGGGGATTCTGAGTGGTATAGAAATTAAAAGCTATCAATATTCTGGTGACATCAGGGCTGTCAGGTTCATCTACTGATTAATTACTTTTGAGTTAGCAATTGAGAATTCTGCCCTGGATAAAAAAATTAACCTTATCTGAGTCCCATGAAGGCAGAGGAGATGCCAGTGAGTACACAGTTAGGTGCTAATAGCATGGACTGATGGGACTATAAAGTAGTGTCATTGATCTGTTTGTCATAGCTCTCATCTGTACATCAGGTCTGTGTTTGAAAGACCTCCTCAGCCATAGCTCACCTTTGCTGGCCTGTTACTCACTTGTAGCCCTTATTTGTTTTTTTTCCTTGAGGACTAATACAATGGGTTTTCTGCAGACTAGATGTTCAGAAAAGAATTTGGAGGTCAAATCTCAAAAACGGATTAAGGAGGTATGTTTACTGATAGCACTCGGGGAGGGTTTTACCTACGTACAAGCCCTTGCCTAATACTTCTGAGTATCGCTTTGTAAGATCTTTGTTACTGTTTTACTGAAACCAATCCAATTTTACAAGTTCACTTGCATTTACTCTAGCTTATAGTGGGAATGCATTGTAAGTAGAGGGATTTAAACCACTGTGATCTCAGTGTTCCTATTTAGCTGCCTGCCTTAAGCGATTTTGTGCATTTCTGCCTGGAATCTTTCTAAATGAAGCAAAGGCAAGATAGGACTATTTTTGACCTCAGCAAAATCAGCTCTTGTTTGGAGACTTTGCCACACCTCGCCCACCCTGCAGCCTGGAGAGCCAAGCTGATCGCTGCCAGCTGCCATCAGTTACAAGAAACGATGGCTTCAACTGGCAAATGGGTGAAGTCACTTGTGGATATGGTAAATGCTGCTCTATCCTTTGCATCTTTTGGTGACAGTGTTGAGAGCAAGCTAGTGTTTCAGAGCTCTATGAGATTTCTGTGATTCTCGTTTGACTTCTCTTTCTGTGGCAAAAGTGGCCCATCCTGGTGCGGCAGAAAAAAAAAAAAAGCATTTTGCCTACACAGGTGGCAAGAGTATTTTGGTTTCTCTTGGCTATGCTGTCTTGAAGTAGCTTTTCACATTGGCATGTCATAGGCTCCTAGTCCTAGCACAGCTATTCAGAGATTTTTCTTCAAATGGAGCAAGCATTCAGTCATGACTGTCTGGTCTCCTAGATTGCACTGATTAACTGTAACCCTCTTCTTTAGTACACTGCCAGACCTGTTTAGTCATTCTGTAATGGTAATTATATGGTTCATGCACAGCCTCACACTCACATATATTTTCCATGTCATGCTGGCAGACGTGTTTTGAGTATGAACTGACCTGACCCTTCCTTCCTGACAGTTCTCATAGTTCTTATTATGATTGGCTGCACTTTCATTTCTTATGAACAAATAACATATCAAGAATTGTTTCCAGAAAGCTCTAGGATAAATAATGTAAAATACAGGTCAGATTCTGCCGTTATTCCCTGTGCAAAGCTGCTCCATTGACTTGCCAGAGATTTATTATGGGATAATCTGTTTTACAAAATAATTTCCACAAAAAAATACATAGTTGTTGTGGTTTAACAACAGCCAGCAGCTAAGCACCAGTAAAGGTAGTAAAGGTATTGGTCACAGACTCTTGAGTTTTAATTAAGTCTAAATTCCTTCCAGGCAAGAAAAAGAGAAAAAAAAGTAAACAAATAATTCAGTATATATAATTAACTCAGTGTGTGTGTATATATATCTCATGTACATTCAGTTTTCGTTTCTTGAGATTGTTTTCGAGAAGGAATCAGTCTGCCATAGATGATAGTGCCATTTGTATCATAATATCTTTGCACTTCTAAGAACAGAAATTCTTAGTGGTGGAAAAATGTGTAATAAAACCAACTGCATCCTGTTTAACCAGTCACCAAAATGTGAAGTTTAATACTCCTTATGTGGAATACATGTTATTTGCTTTTATTTTTACATTGAATGACCATAACTGAGAAGGACAAGTTAAAAAAGAAAATCAAATAATCTTGGAGATTTTTCTTCAGTGTCCTAACTAAATAATATGTATGAATCCATGTTGAAAATAGAATTTTGAAAATGTTCATTTAATCTGAAGGACCTGTTGAAAAAGTTCCTGTCCGTCTTTGTTTGACAAAGCTTTCTTGAAGTCAAGGCATTAAGAGGCTGGAATCATAATGGAAGATAAAAGGCTGTCTTTTCCATGTAAAGAAGCTGTGATGTGTGGTTATTATTTAATTTTCTGAAAAAAACACTTCTATTTTTGGTTTGCTCATGAATTATTTCTCATGCAGAAAATGGGATCACTTTTTCCTCATGCCTTCTCTTATTTAAAATAATAATAATTTTTAAAAAAGAGATAGATAAATGTTTCTATTTGTCATTCATCATGATGCTTTTTCTGGTAAACTGGCTTCTCCAGAGCATTAACGTGTACCTCTGGATGGTGCTACCGATGAAGAGAGCTGCAGCCTAAAAAATACAGTTTTCCAAGTGTCCATAAGGGCAATGAAGATAAAATGCCTGAAGAGACCAAAAATTTATAGCATAAAGCAAAATGCTAGTTTCTAGCTCTGCCTTCTTTGTGGGGCCAAAATTACACACTGTTTACAGCTACAAAAAAGGTCTCTGTTATTTTCCATGCTGAATAGTAATTACTGTGTTACTGTATTTCACTCCCCTTTCTTTTGCTCTTTCTGAACATTATCAGATCTATTTTAGCTTTTAGCACAGCTTTTGGGAAACATAAGTTGCAGAATATTGTTCACAATGATGGTCATCTTGTGAATTATATATCAGCTATTATATATTACTGACTAATTAACAGTGTAACTAAGTGCATGTACCCATGAGAATGTTAAAATGGAAGGCTACCCACAGCTTCCCTGAGCTACATGATCTAGGCTGTTTGAATTTCTGTTCTTTCAGGTGCCCTCTGTTTGATTAAATTAAAATAGGGAATGTCAGAGTTGGTGTACTGTGAGGAAGCAATCGGTCTACTGTAACAGAAAATAGTGCAATTTGTCCAAAAAAAAATAAAAAAGATTTCTTGCCCTTTCCCCTCTGGCATTCCACATTACACCGAAATTGGTACAAAATTGGAGGGGCTGTAAATCACCCTTACTCAATTGACTTCTATTGGAACTGAGCTGATTTAGGCTGGCAGAAGAGCTCTAAATGCTCTCAGTCATGAAACAGGTCACTTGCAGATTGTTAGGCTGTCTTAAAAATGATCTTACTAAAGTACATTTTGGCTTTTCTTTCTGTTATTTAAAACTTTGGTATCCACTGAGGTCACAGGGAGTGAGCTTTCTACAGATTAAAATGTTTGAAACATTTAAAAAGAGACAAAGGTTCTCACCACCACTTTTCATCAATACACTTCTTTTCTTCTCATTGTCACAGAATCTCAGCCTCATGGAAATGAATGAAAAAGTCTTAGTTATACAGTTCTTGCAGTAAGTGTTAACAGCAGTCGCAACAAAAAGCGTCCGACCTGGCAACATTAAATATGTTGTACCCCTGTCTCTGTAACTTGTCCTTAAAGATGCAGATACCTTACATTGCAAGGTCAAATCTAGTAATGTTTTTCATGCAAATTCACCTGGTTTTCTGTTTGTGTTGAACTGGTTTTGGATCACCTAAAGGTGATCACCTAAAGGACTGAGAGAGAAACTGACAGAGGTACTGAGACAAGGTGAGAGGGAGGTAATTCTTGATCTGGTATGTCCTCAGAGGTCCCCCCAAGATGAGCTCAGTCTAAGCTGCTGTGGATTTCCACACGCTTGTCTGCATGAGCACGTGTGCTTCTACGTACATGTATGTACATAGGCATTTGAGATTGTGCAGTAGTGGTGGATAAGATATTTTTGGTGAAGTGGTATCTGAATATTGGATTACAGGTGTGGTAGTTTGACTTTGGCTGGATGACAGGTGCCCACCAAGCTGCTCTGTCACTTCCCCCCCTCCTCTCAGCTGGACCGAGGGGAAAGGAAATAAGATGAAACTTGTGGCTTAAAACAAAGGCATTGTAATGAAAAGCAAAGCGATGCCACACATTGAAGCAAAAGAAAACAAAGATGTATTCTCTACTTCCCATCGGCAGGTGATGTCTGGCCCTTTGTGGGAAGCAGGGCTCCAGATCTGTAGAGGGTGCTCCAGAGGACAAGCCGATGCCCCCTCCCTCCTCCTCCTCTTCCTAGCTTTTATAGTTCAGCTGACATCATATGGTATGGAATATCCCTTTAGTCAGTTTGGGTCAGCTGTCCTGGTCATGTCCCTCCCAGGATCTTGTCCACTCCATCCCACTGCCGGGCAATGTTGGAAAGCATCCTTGGTGCTGTGCGAGCCCTGCCCAGCAGCAGCCACAACACGGGGCTGTTACCAGCACCTTTCCAGCTCTCAGTGCAAAGCACAGCACTGGGCAGGCTGCTGCAGGGAAAATTAACTCCAGCTCAGCCAGACCCAATGCAACAGGATACTTCAGGAAGGGACCTCAAGATGTCTCTGGTCCAACCTTGTGCTCAAAACAGTGTCAGTCTAAGGTTGGATCCAGGTAACTCAGGACTTTATCCAGTCAGGGTTTGAAAACCTCCAAGGATAGACAGAGACTGCAGATCTCTGGGCAACCTGTTCTGCTGCCTGAACATCCTCACTGGAAAAAAGTTTTTGTCAGTCTAAACCTCTCGTTTCAAGTTGTTCCCATTATGTCCTGTCCTTGCTCCGTGTCCCTGCAGGCACTGATGTTTGCTGATTGGGTGACTTGACCCCGAAGCCATTTCTTCTCCAGGATGAACAATCCCATCTCCCGCATCCTTTCCTCACAGGACATGGGCTGAAGCCCCCTGAACCTCTTGGTGTCTCTGCTAAATTTTCTCCAGTTTATTGATATATTTCTTTTATAGAGAGGCTCAAAACACATTTACACGTCTAATGTACTTGTGGAACTCTTAAATGATATTAAGGCTTTTCCCATCAGTCTGCATGCTAAAGGTTATGATACAAGTTATAAGAATAAGGAGAAATGAAAAAGCCTTGGAAAAATGAGATCAAACTGCCCTTGGTAAATTGGAACACGAACTACACAAGATTGCGGCATTCTGTAGAGGAGTTTTGATTTCTCTGAATGTGTATCTATAACTGTAAAATGTGTTGTAAGAAAGTAAATGGGAACATTTCAATTCTATTCAAGATCAGGTGAAAATTGCTTTTTGACCAGCCTTTGGCTACTGTAGTAGGCTTATGGTAATATAATAGTTATCACAGGTGGTCTTTTCTTTCAATGCAAAAATCAGAATACCTAAAAAGCCACGTCCTTTTTCATTTGATTTCAGAGTGCATGAGAATAACTGAGCAGATGCTCACAGTCTCAGTGTTACAGTGATATGTACAAACTACTAAAGACTGGCTTTTTTATTTTTTGAAGTACATATTGCTGGTAGAAATCACCGATGAAAGCAAAACTTCAGGCTCAGGATACTGTTCTAATATTGAATAGTGAACTGCAAGCCTGAAGCCTCACTGTGCTCATAAGAATTCAAGCTAGGGGCTTTGCTGATATAGGTATCTAAAATATGACAATGCAAAGACTTTATCAAACCTGTGCTTTAACAGTACTTTGCATATTTATTATGTTATTATGACTAGTGTACCAGCACCTAAAGGAGAGATTTGATTCCTGAGAAAGTGCTTAATCACCAAGACTTTTAAGGAAAAGATGAGTATCAGATGTCTATATTTTGTGCTAAACTGACTGTAAATTTGGTGTATTCAGATGTATTTGTTGGATTCATCCGCCGAGAGGAATTAAACTTGTTTGTACTGTGAATTCTAGATGGCCCTTGGCAGAGGGGAAAGGTCTTCAAATCCTCAAGATGGCTTTGTTTTGAGCTGTGCAAAATAGCAGAACTTCAGATATTTTGATATTACCAAAGTTTTGAGATTTAAAGTAGTTTATGCAGTTAAGGATGTTTTTGGCTACTTTTTAAGAGGGACCTTTATACTTTTCTTGGCGTTGTTTGTTGTTTAGTCACAAGAATCTTCTTCAGTGCTATCTAATTTAGCGTGTCTCAGCCAAGATAATTCTCAAATTTGCTGCAAAAGCTCTGACAGCGTATCTTCTGCCCCCCCTCCCCCCAAAATACCATCTCCAGACAAGTCTCTTCCTCCTCTCCTCTCCCCTCCACTCTTTGTAGATAATTGTCCTGATTCACGCAGAGGGAGCAAGTAGAGCAAATCGATTCTCTGTATCTAAAAGGGACAGCACTGTCACTGAGGGGCATTTTCTTCAAGATTGTGAATGTCACTGTTTTGCCCCAGTGAGGATGGGATATGTGGAGCTGTAAAAATGCTGCTGGTGGAGCATGTGCAGCAAACCTGTTAAAGGAGAAAACCCCCTTAATGTCCCTAATTTTGCAATGAAGCCAATCAGTTCTAATTAGTTTGTGATTAAAGAGCTAACTAACTTCTAGGTTGTGGGAAGAGTAGTGTTCGTGGGTAAACTGTCTTCCTGTTTTAGATTAAAATCCACTTCCAGGAGCCAATTGTCCATGTCCTGTTCATGGCATCAAGCAGTCCACTAAGTAGCTGCTTAGTCCTAATTTATGGTGTTCTTATTTTTATCAGGTCCTGAAGAAACACCTTTAATTGGTGTAGTGGGAAGTTACAGATTATCACCTGTTGAAAAGTTTGTATTTCAGCTGTTGTCTACGCAGCTTGTAGAACAAAGTGATGTTTCAGCACGTCCAGAAAATCACATAGGTTTACTTTGACACTCATGGGATAAAATTTCAGACAGTAGCAATTCAGAGCTGATGAACTCACAGTTTTCCATTCTGACCATCAAAAATTGTCTTTCGCCTTACAGGAAAGTGAAGAATGGAAACAAAAAAATATTTACTTCTCTGTGACACTGTATTTTTTTCCTACTGGTTACACTAAGTGAAATCGGCTATTTCTTTTCCTCATCATGCCCTACTTCTTGCAGTGTGATGGTATCATTAAAACAGGACACAGCAGGAAGAAGAGAAGAGAATGGTGCAAATGAAAAAGTTAATGCAACATCTTCATCTTTTCATATCATAAAAAGTTACTATTGGATCTCTTATATGCTTAAATTGGTAGTTGTCCCTTTGCAGTGAAAAGCATTCTTTCTTTCCATTCCTTTTTGATTGCAGCTGAAAAAATCCTCCCACTGCTTCCTGAAAATGTCCTGCTCTATTTCCACGACTCAACTCTGTTATGAATGCTTCTATCTTGTCCAGCTCCAAAAATTCCCTCTTGGAAGTGTGATACTGTGAATACAGACCCAGTAGTAACTCACAGTGAAATTGTTTAACATTTTTTACTACATTTATTTTCATTTTACGTTGTTTTCATTGCATTTATCTTGAAATCTTTTTTGCCTAATTGTCTCCTTAGTAGTAACGTGCAGCCCTGTGCATTAATCCAAATATGACATATTCTCATAGCTATAGTCAGTCCTTGCAACAACTGTAAGAAAACAAGAACTGAGTTTTTTTTCCTTCTGGATCTGAGTTTCTATCCCCATAGCAGCTGACCAAGCCACAGACAGTATGTGAGATACTGTTTTATGCTGGCAATAGACTTCATCTGAGGACTGCAAAGTTGTTACAGAGACCTGTAGAAAACATGTGATTAAAGACTACTGAAAAGAAAAATAATACAGAGCACTGAGGATGAGCAGGAGGGGTGAGATGAGTGAGCTGGTGGGTGAGGGAATCTCAGGTCTTGGGTTAAGGGAGTAACGCCTGGGAGTGAGTGGAGTATGTGCGAACAGAGAAGCTAACCAGTGGAGGAGAAATCATTCTCTGGTGGAAATGCTGGACACCACAGTAAGTTTACCCAAGGCTTGACAAAAGGGATATTTTGTTCGTTGAATTCTGCTTAAAATTTAACAAAAGGCTCTCCTTTTTTTTTTTTTTTAGTTAGGGTTTATCATGCATAATACTAGTTCATTACGATTTAACTATATAGTCTAAGCTAGTCACACAAGAAAGTCAATTCAGTTAAGCCATCTTCTTTAATGTTTATTTTCAGGTAGAGTGAGTGAGTGTTCTCCTTAAAAACAAACAAAAAGCTTTCTTTAGGTTAGAAAACTAAACTGTTAGATCACTAAAGCTGCATGAGATGCAGCAACTAACTGCAGGGAAAACTAAAGTTATTCAATATTTAATGTGAAATTATGACATCAAAACATTTAGACTGAGTGGGAATTCACAGTACATTCCAAAACTATATTTGAATTCTTTGCATAAGCAAGCTGTCAAATATTCATTGAAGAAATGGCCCTGATGGGATAGATGCTGCTGCATCTTTGCTTTCAAACTTCAAGCCAAGCCAGAGCAGACATCCATTACATATGGTCCTCATTTGATGCAGGAAAAGACAATTTTTTGGAGCTTCTCATCAAACTAAAGGACACTGCTTAAACCTCTGGTTGCTGGTCATTAATATGACTAGTTCAGGTGTTGCAGTATTTTTGTGAAGTCTTGCTGTAACTTAACTCCTTAGTCTCCGTTCATCCCAAATAGTGGCCACAAATAAGAAAGTGATGTGCTTGGCTACCTCTGTATCTGTTTATACTTCAACAAAATGCAACAACTGCAAGAAAGGCATTTCTTAGTAGGATCTCAGTCAAGTTTGTAACTAAAAATAATACTCTTGAGGACTAAAGTCCTTAGAGTTTCTGGTCTGAAGCTTAAACCTAAAAGTTCTCACGGTCAATAAACAGAGGAAAGGATTTTTAAATCTACTGTTGCTGTGTGCTGAAGGTCCCCTGAGAATCAGTGCTAACAGACAATGAATAAATTCAGTTGCTTGTACTGAATCTTTCCTTTGCTGATAGCCATCGCTATAGGTTTTGTAGTTATACACTGAAGTCTGCGTTAGAAGCATTTGCAGCCTGTGGGGTTTTAGAGTGGTATGAGTTATGTGCACTGATATGCCTGGACTAGTAGAGTAGCAGTTTCTTCCCATAGAAATTCGCACGTGTAGTCTGTGTTAGCACACGTAGGTTCTATTCACATATCCACCTCAAGATCTGAAAAGATGCCTCTTTTTAGAATATGTTGTAAACTTGAGAAATGGAGCAAAATCTTTGGTTTTCTATTCATACTAACACTCACCTGTATGCCAACGCTATTCTGAGAGATAAAGAAACATGGGATTTCTCCGATATTTTGTGTTCTTCCTTGTTATACATACCTAAAGGAGTGTGCTAGACTAGCAGGGTGCAGGCTTGAATTTCCTAGCGTGCCTTTGGATCCCGGTTGTTAAATGAAGAGGATACAGAAATGTGGCAAATTTTCATAGACTTTATTAGTTGAAGTAAGATGGACTCTGCGTTTGCTTCCAAGTTACTATGTCCTTTATCTACTATTATTAATTAAAACTTTCATAGCTGTGGGTACAGATATTCAAGGTGAGAGTCAAAAAGGTTAACCTGACTTTGAAAGTCAAAGTTCGAACAACATTTTAAATACCTTTGATCAGCTAGTCCTTAGATCTCTGTCTTATCAAACAGTAAGCAAGTTTTCACCTTTATCTTCATGCTGTTTGGCTCAGAAAGCTCAAATACAACTTTTGACATGGTTTAATTATGACAAACACACCTATTTATAATATAATGAAAGCATTTTTTTCCTGTACCATTTTGATTTGGTCAAAAATTACTAAAATAACACTCCTCATTCACAGATCACATGCTTTGAGAATGAAATTCCCTATAAAATTAAAGGTAAAACTCATGGGTTTACATTTGAAGCTGACCTTTGTTACTATAGGCTCGTATATGTAAAATAAAATCTTAAATCGGCCAAATGCATAAATTGATCTTATTTCTGCATTAGTTTTTTATTTTTATAAGTAAAACAGAATAGATACAATTAGAGGGTTAAAAAAGTGCAATACCATAACAAGACAGACTGAAATCAACTGCAATACTTTAAATGCATGCCAAAACTAGAAATACAGAGGAATGAAAGAGACAGTGGATCAGTAACACTTCAAAATGACCCATGATACAAATTTGCAGAGGTTTAAGGCTTAAGCAAAGCTGAAATGTGAACCTCTGACTTCAGTGTCTTTTCTAAAACAAAAAGAGATGCAGCAAGAGGAGACGTAAGTGATATTTAAATGCCAATGTAAATATTTAGGAAACCTGCAAAATGCATGGAATTAATTACAAAGAAAGCTTTGCAGAATTTGAGTGTGGTTTGCCCTCTGGCATCAAATCTGGAGAAAATTTAAGAAATCCTATTGTGATGACAGGTGTATTAATTGCTGTGGATCCTTGCTTACTAATTCAATACTCTCTCTCCCTTTTATTTAAACTTCTACAGTGTCTTTTTTTTTTTTTTTTTATGAAGGTATTTCTGGAGTGGGTGTGTGCTCTCAGGTTGTCAAACATATTGTAGCTAGAAAGTGATGTAGTATAGGTGAGCAGCACTTTTAGAGGGCAAATATCTCCTGGCAGTAGCATTGGTAATGCTTTGCCTGCAGTTTCCAAGCTGCAATCTTTTCATAAGAAGGACATATAACTTTAGAAAATGTTATACCCAGGTTTGAGTTCCGTCTACACTAAATAATATATTCCTACAGGAGCAATTCCGTTGATGCTGCCTAGTGATCTGCCTGAAAGAAATACTGCTTATCCCACCACACTGTATTTTTGGTATACCTTTTCTTTCAAATCTATGGGGTGGTTCTTCGTGTGGTTGGCAGAAATCATACCCAACAGTGTCTCCTCATTATCTGAATGCATTCTTTGTTGTTCAGCTTAACATAATAACATCACAGCAAGTCTTGGCTCAGCAAGATGGTATTTTACACAATCCTGCCACTCTTAGATGTAGTAGTCTCTGGTTTTAAATGTTTGACATTTCTGAATGCCTGTGTTCTCCAACTCCATACACTGTTTCAAGGAATTATAATTAAGCAATGTGAAAGCATTAACTAGAAAAGGGAAAGTTTTCCATTCTGATAACATTCAAACTGTTTAGACTCTCAAAACACAGAAATGAGGACAAAAAGAATCTTTTGTTAGCAATGCAACTTTGGTTTGTTTTTCTAAGAAAACACTCCAGTAAATGTCACATATAGTAGTAGGAACAAAAACCACCATAGGACTAGAGTAATGGTTTAATTCCACTTTGATATATGCTGTTGTGTATTTGTTAGAAGTACTTCGCTGAAACAAATCTCTGATTTACTGTGAAGGTCAGGAAAAATGTTATGGTATTTCCAATGAAAAATGGTTGTGGGCAGGGATTGAATTTTTAAGGTACTTATCTGAAGAATCAGACAAACAAAAATGCTAGTTTCTCATTTATTGTGATGTTAGAGTGAAAATTATTGAAGCATAATCATTTATGTGAAATGTTCTCTTTTTTTTAATACTTTTCTATTTGAGAAGTATTTTTAAAAAGTGGGGTTTCAGACCTCACTTTTCTGGTAGGAAGTGTTTTAAAATCTCCACATTATTCCAGGGGTTGAAACAGTTTCTTTCTCTGACTTTTGCTAATTGGGTCTTGCTGTCTTTTTCTTTTTTTTTGGAATTGGTATAAGAGGCATAACCCCAGAAAAATTACATCAAGTGCCAGTTCATTAAACCACAAAACCACATCTGTCAGTTGTTGGAGAAGAGTAGACAGTCAAACTGCTTCATTTCACTAGCATTGCTTCAACACTCTCAATTTTCTTTTTGGAATGGCTTAGAAAATTGATATAATCCTTAACTTCCTCTCTGAATTGCTTCCTAAACTGACACCATGCTATTACAGAGGAGCTGCAGGTTTTGTGATGCTCTCTACAAACTAACTCGTGCACAAAACAAGCATCACAATAACCCTGCAGCTATTAGAAAACTCAACTCCCCCACCATGAAAGTATATCATCCTCTTAAGTTTGAGTAACAGAAGATGATGATTTCAACTGCATTTGTTCAGAGAGAGCAAACTGTAAAGTGTGAGGAAAACAGCTGAATAATCGGGAAGACTTCAATGGGAGAAACATATGCTCCTGGTGCTTCCTGCTGAGCTTGCTGAAATGGCTTACAGTTACAGATGCCAGCTTTCTGAGGAAAAAACTGTTGCTGCAGAGATGGAAAGTTCTAACCAATTCTGATAAATGGATGACTATCATGCCTGAGCTGAAGCGTAATGGGAGCCTGCTTACAAATGACTGTGATTCAGCTATGATTATGATTGGCACGCACAAAAGGATTAATCTCAACACAATATTTACCTTTGATTTTGTTTGCTTCCAAGTGCAACGGAAGTAAAACTGTTTTGTGAGCCAGTTAATGGGGATAAATATTTTAACAGTGAGTAAAAAATGTGAATTTTAACTGTGAACTGAAAAAAAATGTTATCCAAGATGCAGGCTTGTCAAAACAAAAGTTTGGAAAAAGAACCTCAATAGTTGCACAGATGCAGTGTCTTTAAGCACTAATTATGCACAAGCACATATAACAAAGGGAGGTAAAGGGGAGCAAATGGAATAAAAGCTGTTCATAAGTACCCGTTTTGCATGTTACCATTTTCACAATAATTTTTATTGACATTTTTCTCCACCCCTCTGCATTACTTGTCCTCCCACTGTTACCTCAGAAAGATTTATCCCCTTATTTAATGCACAGTCCATAAAAGAGGTAATTTGTCACTCAGCCCATGCAAGAGGGGACAAGGTGATGGAAGAATGGATGGGAATGTGGAAGGAGGGAGGAATACAGGCTCTCTGAAAGGGAACTTTCCTTGCTGGTGACAAACCCACAGTAGGAGATTCCTTGCCCTCCTACAGTAGGACTGCCACTGGTAATTTTACCAAAATTACCAACTCTAAGAGTAAGTTACTGACCTCATTTCACTGGGATAGAATAATAGAATACATTTTCTATTCAGGAAAGGTGCATTTTTGAGAATACTGCATCATCCAATTCATCAAGAAGAAAGTTGATAAAACACTTTTTTTTTGCCATTCATGGCCAGACATGCCATGCAGGTCTCCATCATGATGAAATGTTTAGCAGGTTCAAGTTAGGCAGGTGCTATAAATCCAGGTGGAGTGAAAGCCAGGGTACCTGCCCCAAGCTGACCAGCAGAAGTATTCCACACCAATAACCTCATGCTAACTTTAAATTAGAAAATTGCCTGGGGACCATCTTCTCTTCTCATGGTTTTAAAAACTTAAGACGAGTTATGCAACATTTATTACCTAGCAGATTAGTCCCCTCCTGGTGATATCAACGACTTAAGTTTTGATTAAGATAATTGTTTGTATCCCACATGTGATGTCATCACCCGTGATATGAATGCATTATCTTAGCTATATTATATTTATCTCTATTTACTTACTGTATGCTGTTATTAAGCTTTTGGTAAAGATAAATTTTAATTTATTGTTGTAAAGGCCTAATTTCTCCTGATTATGTGTCCTGAAATCTCTTGATTCCCAGTACATACCAAGGAAATTGAGATGTCACCTGCCTCACCTTCCTCCCCAGACTTGTATTTCCAGCCACATCCCCTTATCAACCTAATGCCTGGTCTTCCTGCTGCAATGCTCCTTATCCTTCCCTGTCATAGCTGAGTTCTAGGAAAAGATAATACCATTAGTACCTGTGTCTATCTATTTTCTCCTTTGACTGGGGGAAGTCTTAAAATCTCGCTGAAATTTCCCACAAGCTTGTACTTCTGAAGAGCTAAAGTGGAAGACCTGCTGGAAGGGAGCGTGGCACATTTCCCAGGATATCCTTTGTCTGGAGATCAGAACAGGGAGGGATAGTGTAAGGCTGTTTCTTGTCACAGTTTGACACACATTGTCAGACCATGGGGGTATCGAGTGTTTGGACTCCAGAACTAGGAACATCTCATTCTTTTTTTGTTAAAGACACATCCTAAGCATTTTTTTTTCCAGAGGAAAAACTGTAGGATGAGAAATTGAAGCGATCACTAAGAAAGCATTAAAACATATCTATTGTGGAATACAAATTTTTATATTCTTTTAAGTCACCAGTGTGTATAGAAACATGCCTCATAGAGCTCAGAGTGAAGCTATAAATGAAACTGTTATTACTAGATATACAGCTCTGAAGAAAAATTATAATCATATATTCCAAACATGTAATATTATCTCTGTAGGAGCTGACCATATTTATGGCTTAGACAATATGCATGACTTTACTGCAGTGTAATGTGATTTAAGTTGATGAGTTCTTGTCATCATTATAAATTATTGTTTTAAATGTTTGAGAATTCTGGAAAGAGAAGATGAATGGAAACCTGAAAAAGAAAGGACATGTAATCCAATTTGTTGTTTTTTTTTTTTACTTACTCAAAGCACAGAGACTCTTCTTTTCTTTTGTCTTCTGGGCTTGAGAAGTTTAAAACTGGTAATTTTTCGATGTTCCTCACCCCTTTGTATATGCGGAAACACATTCAGTCGCAATAAAGTATTATTTTTCCTCTGTAATTTATATGACAAGTTAGTTTATGATCACATATCTGTGAAAAGTAGAAGTAAAAATTAGGCTTTGGAAAGAATTTGTGCAAATCCTATGGGTGTTTAAATTGCAGTGTAACATAGGGCAGCATAATACTGATTTTTTTTCCCCCTTTAAAAATCTCTACCACTTAGTACAATGTACTTCTTGAAGTCTTTGCAACATTTAGTGCTTTATGACTTAGCTTTTATTACAGAAAATTATTCCCCTATGTCTTTCACCAACCCCCTCATCCTTCAACATACACATCTATCCATCTGATTTGTGAGGGGAATTGTATTTAGCTTGACAATTAAAGCAGATACATCTCCTTCAAATTCTTCCTGTCCTGAGCATCCTCTTTAGATGATGTGGAACCTCTGAGGAACACGTGCAGTTTATTGACTGCTGTGTGCCTGCAGCAGTTCTGTAATCCCTGTCTTTCACTTGTTGTTTGCAAGTCCCTAACACGCCAGCAACAGTTAAGGTGGGGATCATGAATTCTACCCATCGCTTTACTGTTGGAAGCTAGTCCCCAAACAAAATAAATTAATAAAGATGCAACCTAATTAAGCTTCATCTCTTCCATCATTCATATTGCATTTTATGACTGGACAATGCATTGCAATTAGTTGTGTAATTTTCAGCATGTGTAAGGCAAAGTTTTGTGTTTGTGTGCAGTAGAGTTGCACTATTTAAGGACCATTTGCCAATCGTTAGGTAGCATGTCTTGAAAAGTGTCTGTGAAGTTACTTGTAACGAATCACAAAAGTGAGTTACATGCTTTCCTCTCCGACTGGTTAGTACGTTAACACAAAGTAGTGATTTTGTGGTTTTTAACTAAACCCTGAGGAGAAATAAAAGCACAGCATGATTTTTCAAGGCTGTCGCTCCCAGTGCTCAGGGATGTTTAAAGCACATTACAAAGCACGTTACAAATTTGGTCATATGTTGTCATTGTAATGTGAGGCAGTGGCACTAAAGTGCAGGAGGCAAACAGAAGAAGGGCTTCTGAGTACACATCCTGGGTTTTTTCCATATCATGCTCACTTTGTCTAAAGAAAGATCTTGTGTATAGTGTATTTTCAGACATGAACAGTGCACTTTTAAAAATCTGGATGCAACAAAATTGATATCTCGAACTGACAAAAGCCTGTGTTTAGCAATAAAAAAGAAATATATATATAAAAAAATGTATTTGGAAGGTTAGAAAAAACACATAAACTTTTGGTTCATTTCTAAATAGTCTTAAATCACAGAATCACAGAATGTTATGGATTAGAAGGGACCTTGAAAGGTCATCTAGTCCAACCCCCCTACCACAGAGCAGGATCATCTAGAGCATGTCACACAGGAACACATCCAGGTGGGTTTTGAATATCTCCAGAGGAGACTCCACAACCGCTCTTGGTTTGGAACAGCCTGTTCCAGTGTCTGTCACCCTCACTGTGAAAGCTTCTCCTTGTATTTACATGGAAGCTCCGATGTTCCAGCTTGCACCCATTGCCCCTGTCCTATCACTGGATGTTGCTGAGAAGAGCCTGGCTCCATCCTCCTGACGCTTGCCCTTAACATATTTATATAAATAATAATAGAATATTTATGATTATATTCTATTATAATAAATAATACTACAATAGT
>JANHFX010019697.1:0-71103 GCA_027560015.1 Chloroceryle amazona
AACAAATTATAATATTCCCCAACTGTCTGGTGGCTGAAGAAATATGAAATCTTCATATATATGTATATATAAAAATGGATAAATTAAAATTAAAAAAAAAAAGTTTGTGTGCAGTTCTGGTGCTGCCTCCGTGCTCTGGGAATGCAGTCAGTGGAGGAATCCTTGAGTCAGGTAAATTCCACTTCAAAATAAGAAAGAAGCAAGCCCTTAAATCACCTTGCTACATTGGAATTAAATGAGCCCACTCAGTCCTACCTTCAAAATTGACTCATTCTAACAACCATCTCCAGCAGCAACTGCTGACTACGGAGTCTCACGCTAAGCGCAGACATTGACAAGTCACTAAAACTCATCCAACTCCATTTTAAGCAGCTGCCAAACATCCACCACAACAATGAAGTCTGGTTGAGTGATTTTTCATTGTCTGCACCGTAAAAGTCAATAATGGACCCAGGTGTTGGTGAAGTGCCATTTCTAGAAGACACAACTGAAGGGGGAGTTCACAGGGCAGAAGATGCAGGATAACCAAGAGGAGTGTTGTTCCTCCTCAGACAAAGGTGGGGGTGAATTGTCCTTTCAAAACCTTACAAGATTTGATGGCATCTTAAGATGCTGCAGTTCTTAGCGTGGTTCTGCTCCAATTCTATGGCAGCCAATTATGAAGGACACAACACAGGGGAAGCTATCAGTGTGATTCAAGAACAGCACAAGGGGTTTTATTCCCTGTATGTGGTCAGGGCAACAAGCAGTGGTCTAATATACATCAGGAAGAATTTTTCATTTTCTTTCTTATTAGGAACATAAGTAACTTAGAAGAACTTGCCAAAACTCCATGACCACTGATCTTCTGTGAAGAACTGTTTCAGCCTAATGCATTAACAATGCCAGTGGCAGCCAAAGCAAAGAGCTCACTGGCACTGCTGTTCTTTTCTGCAATATCACAGAATCACAGAATGTTCAGGCCTGGAAGGGACCTTGAAAGATCATCCAGTCCAACCCCCTTGCCAGAGCAGGATCACCTAGAGCAGGTCACACAGGAACAGATCCAGGTGGGTTTGAAAGTCTCCAGAGAAGGAGACTCCACAACCTCCCTGGGCAGCCTGTTCCAGGCTCTGTCACCCTCACCGTGAAAAAGTTTCTCATGTTTCCATGGAACTTCCTACGTTCCAGCTGCACCCACTGCCCCTTGTCCTATCACTGGACATCACTGAGCAGAGCCTGGCTCCAGCCTCCTGACACTCACCCTTTACATATTTATAGACATTAATGAGTTGAACTCCTCAGCCTCCCCTTCTCCAAGCTCAAGAGCCCCAGCTCCCTCAGCCTTTCCTCAGCAGGGAACTGTTCCACTCCCTCCATCATCTCTGTGGCTCTGTGCTGGACTCTCTCAAGCAGTTCCCTGTCCTTCTTCAACTGAGGGGCCCAGAACTGGACACAATATTCCAGACATGGCCTCACCAGGGCAGAGCAGAGCGGGAGGAGAACCTCTCTTGACCTACTAACCACACTCCTTCTGCTGACACCCCAGGATGCCACTGGCCTTGCTGGCCACAAGGGCCCATTGCTGGCTCATGGTCAGCCTGCTGTCCACCAGGAACCCCAGGTCCCTTTCCACCACACTGCTTTCCAGTTTTCCCTGTGCTGCTTTCCAAACAGCTGATCAGCTTGCTGGCTACTCTAGTAGCCCTTAAGTCTAAGGCAACTCTTGTTTTTAAGATGGAAAGAAATCGCCACCTTTACAGCACTAAAAATTAACTATCTCTATGCCACTTTACAGCTTATCGCAGCCTCACCCTAGGCCCAAACTCCTTCAGAGTTATGAAGTCACTTGGAAAACCTTCACAGCCTCAGCTTCACCTGGTCCCAGTCCAGCCTCAGCCATCGGCTGTCTCGCAGGTATCTCCACGCCCAGGAGACACCAGGTCACCCACGACAGCCGTGCACCGTGCCAGCCCTGGGTACACAACTGCATTTCTGGAGAATTTGCTCGAGTAAAGGATAGAAAGCTCAAGGCAGCGTTAAGGTTTTTAAGCTGACTGTGGAGGGAAAAATGAGACCTTATCTGGCATAAAGCCTACTGGTAGAAAGTTAACTTCTTGACATATTTTGAACCAGCAGAGTGAGTAAGTTTACACAAGCTCAGTGCTTTGTGTTTTTACTGTACCACCAAAACATGGTCAGAGAGTACACAAGTCTTATCATCACTGACTCCTTATCTTCAAAATCTTCTACCTGTATTTGATCCAAGTTCTTTAAGCACCCACTCAGTGTGTGCAATCCTGACCTCCCAGGACCGGTGATGTTTGCACACCACAGAAACAATGGAGCCATTTGTCTTGCAAGCAGACCTGGGCACAGGGCAGACAGCTCTCTCCCTTGCTGGCCCCAATGGGGGCATTTTTTTTCAAGAAACCGAAACAACTAAATTTCAGAGCCTTAAAACAAGGGACAATATGGCTTCTTTAGCCTGATTTTTCCTCTTCTGAAACTCACTCAAACCTTCTCAAACCTCTGCCTACAGAAACCCACCTGGACGCGTTCCTGTGTGACAATCTGGGTGTTGGACTAGATGATCTTTTGAGGTCCCAGCCAACCCCTAACGAGCTGCGATTCTGTGAATGATCAGGAGGAAGACAAAAATACACGAGAATCCATAGAGTATATACTCTTAAATGACTGCAAGCTAATCCATGGGAAAGGCTCACAAAAAATGTACTGTTAAAAATAGCAGGATGCCCATAATTGAGGGTACTGATGCTAAACTCCTGTTTTTTTCCTGGTGTTTCACAATTTAAATGTCTAGTCACTTGCTTTCTACATACTTCAGGAGCAGTGGCCAAGCAAAGACCATTTCTATTCTCACACATTTCCATTAAGCTCTCACTGAAAGTCATTGTTTTCCTAAATTGCCCCCAGAAATAAAATCTGCATTGAATATCAACGTGGTGCAAGTACAATGCACCTCCTAAAAACTAATTGTTTGTTTTTAAAGATGTTTTCATCAAATGCATAACAGAAACTTTTGGAATGTGGCCCTTGAAATGTCCTGCTGAGGGTTTGCTAACATTTGGTAACAAATCTCATGAGAGCCTTTAATGGAAGTTAACATTTTTTGCATGTGTCATACTGCAAGTCTTCAAAGCAGAAGTTTATAACAAAGTCTTAATGTCCCTTTAAAGCTCCAAGGCCTTTTCTAGATATCTGCTTTATGTTTGCTGACATTGCCAACTACCCAGAATTTGGCTGGCTCTGACCAGATCTAAGCACAAAGGCAAACTAACATGACGCAGAACTTACTTTTTCCTCCTTTGAACTTCCTTAACAAACAGAAATTTAGTAGCATGTGCATAAGGGAAGGAAGCAACAAAAGAATCCCCCCAAACCAAAACCACCCACTCACATGCCAGTTGGTTTGTAAAGTGATTTCTCTAGCTAACAAAAGGGACAGATCAGGAGTCCTGAAACATGAAGTCTGTTCTACCAACATGAACAGCACTTCCAGGGAGGCAACCAGCAGGTTGTGCTCCCATAAAAACCAAACCAAACCAAATCAAAGAACAAAACCAAAAAGGAAAGAAAGAAGTGTCATATTATATATGTACCCACAGAGATCAAAAGGAGAGTTACCATCCTAAGGGAAAGGACAGGTTGACAATAACTTTATATGGCGTTTATGATCTACTAGTCCTGAGCTGATCAGAACAGATCACTCACGTAGGGTGAAATACTATAGTTCAGTAACATCCCACCTGCCCCGTGGGCCATGACCTTAGCTCTGCAGATGTTGAGCATACCTTACCTCCGAAGCTGCGTCAAGGTCTTCAAATAGCAACTTTATGGCCCTGCTCTACAATGCTTGCACAATACTCTGGTTTCAGTCACATATTTGTGCAGCCACAGCATGCTACTGCAACTCTGTAATTGAAACGAAGTGGTAGAATAAGGACCTTTGCAAAGCTGTGCCAGCAAGAAGCAGTGCATCTGTAAGACTCAGGCAGTCCTTGTCTTTGGCCCTAAGCGTGGCTCTCTGGCCCCACAACCCAATGTAAATCAGCCCTGTCCTCGCAGTGATGCTCATGCAATGGCATAGTGAGGCACTTCAGCAACGTGAGCCAGCTCAGAAGCAAAAAACTGTTTCAGTTAGATGAGCAACCTGAACTTCTCCTTAGGCACTCTCACAGCATTCCTGATGGTGCAAGCAAGAGCTGTCGATAGAAGGAGGTAGGACAGAAAGGCAGCAGCCTCTGTTTAAATGTTTGGGCTGCTGTAGCCACCCCCTGAAGCTGCTGCATTGATTATAGTTTCTAGGAAATGAGCTTCAGCCTATAGAAAATACGCTGACTCAAACTCTGTTTTTGCAGGAGGACCATATGAGCTGCAGCTATTGTATTTTGAAATTAAAATGTTTAACCTGGCAAGAGCTGAGGGGAAAGAAAAGATTGGAGAAAAAAATAAATCTAAAAGTGAGCAAGATTCTGTAATTGGGCTTTTCATGGATAAAACTCTTACAATGTAGCTTACTTTAAAATCATACTGTACAACAGAATACGATTGTTCATTTACAACTCTTCCATTGCTTAGGTCTTTGTGTAATTTAAAGCTTGTCCCATATTGACAATTACAAGGTATGGGAAGAACCATCTGTAGCATTCCTTCTCCATAAGGCCAAAACTTTGCTTTCCAACTTAACTCTGAACTGCCCAAGAAAAGAGGAGAAAACTTTTATGCTTCTTTAGCTACCACGCCAGCTTGCTTTTACTGCCTGAAACACAAACATCACCTCTAGATAACTGAACTCTGATAATTAGAAAATCAGACTAGTTAGACTAGTCATCAGATTGTCATTTTTTTTTCTTTTTTTTAAGCAAGGACATCTTGTCAATTCTACCTGTCAAGTAAGTTTGGGCCAGATTGTTAAATGTTTCAAGAAAACAGAATAAAACATGTTCCCCCCATGGAGCAGACTTTCATTTACTTCCCTTGCTCACAAGTACATCGTTAGAGACCACAGCACAAGACTGCCCACAGAACTAGCCTTCATTACTGAAGCTTTCAGGTCTTTTGCACAAGCTGCTGCTGTGAATGGGAATCGCTAGAATTTCAGCTTCATGGACTTCCTGGCAGATAGGATAATATTTGAGTTGCCTCAGCTTTCCTACAGTTGTACCAATATGAAGTATGATTGGCAGCGAACCCAGTTTCATAATTCTTAGATGAGTCAATAAGTGTAGAAAGAGAAACGAAATGGGCAGTTAATCAACACAAAAATCAGATATTCTGTGGCCAAGAAAGTATTTATATGCTGATGACTCAACTTGAGCAGCAGCGTATGCAGCAAGAACAGGAAATGTACTATTGAACCCTCTCATGACAACAGCTTTGATGTGAGAGGCTGAAATAGCTTGTTCTTCCCTGCTGTGATTCAGAAAGCTGGAACTATAAGCCTGGATTTCTGCAGAACATAGCCACAAGTGCTCATTAAAGGACACCAGAGAATATAAGGCTTCTGCAGGACACATGGTAAGTCAATGACCTTCAAAGACTCTGGAAAGAAACAGGTGACAAAAGGCTGGCCCTGGAAACTCTGCCGCTGTTTGACATACAATGCACCTAAGGCTGATCCACCTCTCCAGTGCTGGGCTGCTGCTGCTGCTGTGAGGTAGGGAAAGAGAAGAGTTTCCTCCATCCTTCTATAATGGCATGAAAACTTACTATGTTCAATAGTGATTTTGCTTCTTGTTTTAAACCTGTTGACCCACAAGCAAAGCTTATGCTGGAATACAGCTGATAACTGTTCTAGAAGAGACTTTGTGAACTCAAACTATAATTTACCACAATCTTCCATGAATATTTGTACAGAGGCAGAAGACAGCCGCTTCCTAACGAAGTTCGTGAACCTCCTTTTATCTGATGTTTATTGTTCATTTTTCTTCTTGCGTTGCAGAGGTTCCACAGAGGAGGTGGCGAGAGCATCGTGCAATATTTACTGTCCCGCAGCAGTATTTCTCACAGCAGGTATATGCTGAGCCAAGGCAGAAATGATCTGTGTGCCTGATTTTAGTTCCACGATAAATTGGTAGAAGCTGAACATTTATCGGTGGATTTTGATTAGTTAGCCTCAACAATTTTTAATATGCAGTCCTGGTAAGTCTGTAGATAGAGACAGTACATGCAGCAAACTGACTGCCAGCTAGGCTTAACTTTCTTGATGCCTTTAGGAGTGCTCCACAGGCCAACTGAAACCTTCCAGTTTAGGTTCATATCAAAATAAAAACTAATCCTGTCCCCCTACAAGTGAGGTGCTGGTTGATTCAGGCTCACAGGTGATGCCACAAACCACAGACAAGCTGCATCTTAAAAATAAAAGCTTAAGTTAATTTGTTCATTAATATTTCGAAGTCAGATAAAGCAGGTTTTGAAAGAAAAGAAATCCCCAAGAAAACCAAACCAAAACAAGGAGGTCTGTCTTTTTAGAGGTGAATGGGGAGGAGATACGGAAGTGCAGGATGTTCAAATTTATACCAATGTCTTCCTCACAGAGCCAAAGCTGTTAACTGCTGTTGTTTTATCCTTCTGCTGGAGACTGTCATTCCGATTGCCCTTTCTGCCTACTGAACAACCCAAGCAGGACAGAAGCAAATTAAGGCAGCTGCAGCATAACCGAGCTGCTATCTGTCTTTTTTTATTTCCTTAATATTACCATAATACTTGGAGATTAAGCTGTCCCTCAAGTGGGAGCATCCTTCTCTCTGCTATTGGTTATCTGTGTGGTTGACTCGGTAACTTGCTCTCTTGTTTCCTTCTGTTGCCTCAGACTAATACTCTGCAGACCGTGTCACACGTGGCCCTTTATAATCTCTTGTATAGAAATCTTGTAGTTAATGATTGCTAGATGTTGACTTTTATGGCTCATAAAGCCACTAGTGGATATCAAATTTAATACGTTCAACTGACATCAACGATGTATTTTATCACTTGCTTCAAATTACTACATTTCTGGGGGTTGCAAGATTGAAAATAATCTAGCACAGCAGAAGAGGCCTTATAATGCTGCTCAAAAATAAACCAGTGGTTCTGATATGACCCAAAGGCTACGGAACCAGATGCTACACAGTTAAAGTAGAGACACTCAACACAACAGCTTCCAAGCACCAATACCTCTGGCAGATCAGCTCCACAGGGGAAGCAGCAGTGCTGTTTCCAGGGAAGCAGCTCCTGTGCTCAGGCTAATACTTACTTCTGAAGACACATCATTTTCCATAAAACAAAATGAGGTGCTGAGAGCTTAGGCAAAGCAGCTGGAAGAAAGGATAAGAGAGACTGGAGGCTCACTGGGAAGGAATGGAGCGGTGGTACTTGAAAAACAAAGTCAGAGCTCGCAATCATTAAATAGCCTGTTATTTATGCAATGCCATTGGACTAAGTGAGTTTCTTTGTTGCCCACAGCTTACCCATTTTCCCTACCCTGCAATAAGGAAGGCAAAGCTTTGACAGAACAGGTGACAACTCATTGGAGTGCCCTCCTCCATAGAACTGCGTGTGCCCAGCTGGCAGTCAGTGGCCCCAGGAGCCGGACTCCTTTCCTCCGACTGTGATACCAGAGTGGTGGAACAGACTGCTCTAATGCACCACACTAACCCCACCAGTTATGAGCAGTTGGGAAGGGTGTCTGTGCAGCAAAGCCTTCCAAGCACCGTGAAACAGCTTCACTCTTATGCTGAGATCCTAACCATGAAAAGTCAAATTTTCCATAATGTCATGATTTCATCACATTAAATTCTCTCAGACCCCCAACTCAACACTATGTGCCAAACAAGCATGGCCCTTTTTTGGTGCATTTTATCATCTCCAACCTTCTCCTGTTATCTGTAACGCACTGCCAACTAACCATTTGTACAGCAGTCCCCACAAACACCGCCCAGGAAGGGAGTAGACACAATATTTTATGCTCAGTTGAGCACAACTTGCCTGTTCTCACACTCAATGACAGATGGGACGTTTAAAGCATGCAAGTTGTAGGCACAAATCTGCATCACACTCTGGTCACCAGCATGGAATTCCACTCCGTAACCGACAACCAGCATTCGGCAAACCATCCGAGGCAGATCGTACTCTATAAACCACCACGTTAACACCACTTCTCAAAAGAATGGCTATCATTGCTAAATAGCTTCCAATAAAATATTGTTGAAAAGATATACAAATATTATTGTTCCTCCATTCATGGGATGTGATTCACACATCCTGTCTCTCCCCCTCAGTCAAAAAAAGTCACCACCATTAAAAAGGAGACTTTCCCCCTCTTCATCTGGTTAGGTTTCTGTCAGGGGAATCTTCATCCCTCTGGAACACAGATTAAGTATTCAGGAAAAAGAAGCAAAAAGCACAAAGAAGAGATTTGGGATGTCACTGTGTGGGAATTAGTTTCCTTCTGATCTACCAATGCATTTCTCTGGAGATGCAGCTACTAAACAACACCCTCTTGTACTTAAAACTAGTCAAGGTCAGGTTTTTTCCCTTTACTTTTCCCTTGCCCTTCCCCTCCTCTCCTGCTCAGTGGTAGCTCTCTGCACAAGAAGGAGATTCTGATATCTGGAACTGGCATATTAATAACTAGGATGCCATGAAAAAGGTCATCCGTGAATACCAGAGGTGGATGATGTTGCACCAGCTGCTCTTCTCTGAGGACAGCACATACCTGAACATCTCAGACTCCAGTACTGCTCTAGTTCCACCTGCCCTTGTACGTGTCATCCAGCCACTCTGCATTCTTCCAGCAGTGCATATGGAATGCAGTTTGAGTGATTATACAAGAGGGAGCAACTAATGATTACAGATAGAGAAAGCCAAGGATGCACAAGGCAGGTCTTGCGATCTATTTTAGGTGATGATGTAGCTCTCACCTTGTTGCACAAGACTTTTCCATGCTCTTTGATCATGACACACCTTCATTAATGGACCATATATCCTTACCTTCCTGCTTCTTCTTGCCTTTGTTTCCTAAGAGGATCAGGTGGAATTAAAACACAGCATCTAGCTGTACTTCCAACTCCTGACACTGATAAAGGAGACTTGGATGAGAAGAGAGTTAGGGATTGGAGAGAAGTCTATGCACAGATGGTGGAAAGGCGTAAGAGAGAGGTGTGGAACAGAGAAACAAAGAGATCTGAAGATCTCTTCTGCCATCAGACTGACTAGGTTTTTGACTGGAATACAGGCACTTCTGTGGCTTTTCAAATGCCCACCTTGTCACAACATAGCAAAAGGAGATCTACAGCAGAACCAATCCAAACCCACAACCACAGCTTCACAGACAGGAGTTAAAAGACTTTGGGATACCAGCAGGTGCAGTCACATGATTATTTGTTACTTTTTTTTTTGGTATTTGATTTCTTGAAAGCAGGACTATTTGTGATCCATCTCCCCTCCCCCAGTTAGTGAAGCATCTTCACTTAAAGAAAAAAAAGCATTCACTTCAATGTTAAGTGCATGCAAGAAGGAAATAATGTAAGAAAGACATGTAATGGTATTTGCACAAATACTTCCCAGCAACCATTCTAATTTTCATTATCCAGTGGATGAACCCTGCCTCTGAACAAGTCAAATGCTTTTTGCCAACAGTCCCTAACTCTCTCTCCTACTTCAAACCTGCTTTGCAAGTCTCTCACTAATATTTTTCATAAAAAAATATAAATAGCAAATAAAAATTAATAAAAAATATAAATAGTAAAGCTGTCCCCAGCCTTACTGCCTCATTTTTTTCCCCTCTGTGTTTTATTCCTAGCTGTTCTTTGTTTCTATCTATACAATCACACACAGCACACCCAAAATAAAATGTGGGATATAAAGACGTGAAAATAAAATTTGGGAAAGTTGCAAGTAATTCTTCCAGCAGTTAATTCTACATGTTCAAAATGACATAAATAAGAACTTTAATAAGCCTTGCAGAAACAGGCAGATGCCTCCTCCATCCTCCAAATTCTCAGAGCTCTTGCATAAGACTTCTTTTATATTTAAGTCCCTGAAGTTGCACCCATCTTAAAGTTGAAAAAGATAAACTTGTTAATAACACACAAATGTTCATAGACATAACATCTTTACAGATCTTCTCTGTGAGCAGATCAAGCCGCTCTCCATATGTATTTAAACGTACTGGAAGGCTGGAGTTTTTAAGTTGTCAGATCTGTGCCTGGGTGAGAGGGGCTCTATTTTCACTCTTAAGGCAGCAAGAGATTAGCAGCTTGAAATCACTTTGACAGTTTCAGTTACTCTATTGCATACCGCAGGGAATTTTAATTCCAACCTGTGAAATTGTAATTGCTTCTCAAGAAGAGCAGAAGGATTCTGGGTAATGGCCACAGCCAAGCTCAATGTCAGAGTTGCCAGTTGCTGCCACTTCAGATATTACTTGCTGTTATTCAAAAATCACTCCAGCTTTCCAAACGGGAAGTTGAACTGGGGAGTGAAAGTAAATTAACAGAAGCTGTCAGATGTTCAGAGATGTACAGGCAATGATGTGATAGAGATGGATGAACTCTCCTCAAAAGGTACCTTCTCCTTCTTTCTCTCTCCTGCTTTATAGAACAAGGTTTCCATAGGCCACGTATTTTATTTCATATTCTTTTTCTAAACAAGTATACCATTAATAGAAAACTACAACCAAAAGATTAAATGACAAAGACCTCCAGCATCCAAACCCATGCACAAGCAGGACATAAAAACCATTCCCTTAAGGTTTTTCAGAAAGATTTAAAGATGTCTTTGCTATTCAAGGCTTGTGGTTTGCAAGATTCCTCACTGAAAGCAGCCAAAGAGAACTCAGAGACACCACAGACATTTCAGAAAAATAGTTGAGGCTTTCTTGGTACCAAAAGAAAATTAGAATTATTTTTTTTTTAAATAAAAAGGCATTGAATGCAGATTACTTATGAGCAGACACATCGCCTAGTGATGAGTGTGTGCACCCATTTGTAAGAGAGAGATCAACTGAGTGTGGGGACACTTCTGCAATGACCTCATTAACTTGGAGTGCAGTAGATTTCTCACCCACCCTGATGGCTTGTAGAAAGAGCCTTTTACATCGGCCTCAAACATGATGCCAGTGTAAAGACTAAAAGTGCCACCTGGCATGGCAGTTAGAAGCATTCAGGGAGCCAAATAGGAGCAAAAATCACAGCTCAAATGCATTCAGGGAGCAAAACAGGAGCAAAAATCACAGATGAAATGTGTTGTGGTCAATCCCTTCCATGAAGTAGTTACACTTCCACAGTTCACTCTACACACTCACTGAGTTTTCCCAGCAGCCTTCAAGCAGCATGCAGTTTGGGTTGTGCCTGAAGGTCCAGATGAGCTGTTTGACCAGAGTTGACTTGTTCAGCTCAAGAGCTTTGAAAGCTTTAGTTGTAAATAAACAGGAATAGATGACAAACACTCTACTACTCTACAACACCAAGTGCCAAAAAGCCCTCTCAAAATCTGAAGGAAGATAATAAAATACTTGATAAACAATATTTCCTACTTATTAGGTTTTAACTTATTAGTTTAAGCTCCTTTTAAGAATATACTGCAGCTGTGGGCAATGCCATTTACAAACTCTGCTTCACCTTCTTTCTCTATATTGCATTATTTCTATGAAAATAAGCTGGTCCCATTAAAGCCAACAATGCACAGAATCTAAATCACAAGCTTTGTAAATCTCTGTAGCAGCTGATGCAATGAGCCTGTAATTGCTGTGATTAGATAAGCTAGAGAGGCTGAGAGGGCTAGAGGCATAGAAAAATCCTGCATCATTTATTCCCATCAAATGTAAAAATTTGGCTCAGATATAATGCTTTTGTCAACTCATAGTTTTCCTGAGATATGTGGTACTTCCCGGAAAATTTCAGCTCCCATAGTCAAGTGAGTTTTTTTGAATAGTACAGATTTGTTAAAAATGTAGATTAGAGATTGTTACATATTCCTGGTCGTAATGAAAAGCCTGAAAAAAATAAGCAGAGGGAAATGAAGAGCACTGTTTAAAAAAAAAAAAAGTCTCATGGATTTAGGGTCTTGGCTCATGACTTTCAGCGGTTGCAGTAAGAATTGCAATATTCAAGTGATTACACACCTCATTTCCTGAGGACAGCTACATTTGTTGTTATAATTTACAGGCAGTACTGAAAGCACCATGGTGGAACTCCCCAATTAATTGTCTGCAAGTACTAGGAATCCTTGGTTTATAATGTACACAGCATTTTTCCTAGGGGATTATTCAGCTGCACTGTACTGGTTTGGGCTGGGATAGAGTTGGATTTTCTTCATCATAGCTAGCATGGGGCTCTGGCTTGGATTTGTGCTGGGAACAGTGTTGATAACACCGGGCATGTTTCAGCTCTCGCTGAGCTGCTCTTGCACATTGTCGAGGCATTTCTGCTTCTCACCCCACCCAGCAGCGAGCAGCCTGGGGAGGCACAAGAAATCAGGAGGGGACAGAGGTGGGACAGCTGTCCCCAGCTGATCAAAGGGATATTCCAGATCACAAGACATCATGCTCAGCATGTAAAGCTGAGAGAAGGAAGGGCAGGTGGGGAATGTCCAGCGTGGTGTTTGTCCTCCCAGTTTGTCCACCGTTCTGCATGATGGAGCCCAGTCTTCCTGGGGTGGCTGAACACCTGCCTGCCACCGGGAAGTGGTGAAGGAATTCCTTGTTTTGCTTTGCCTGTGTGCACAGCTTCTGCTTTGCCTATTACACTGTCTTCATCTCAACCCACGAGTTTTCTCACTTTTACCCTTCTGTTTCTCTAACCCCATCCAACTGGGGAGGGGTGTGTGTGGAATGAACCAGTGGCTCTGTGTTAGCTGCCTACTGGGGTTAAACCACAACAGCCACTTTGGCAGAAGTCTGTGCTGGGTACCACACTAACACAATAATAACATTGATAATAAAAAAATAACAGTTCTTGCTCTTAAGATTTTAAACCAACTAACAGACTTTGCAAGTGGAAGTTTAGCTGAAGATCCAGAACAGTGACAAGTTAGGAACAAACGAACAGCATCACACAGTCAGCGACTGGCAGGACTGGGCACAGAGTCCAGTCCCTGACTGACCGGCAGTCTCAAGATGTGTGGAGATCCTGTCATCACAGAAAATGGCTTGAAGTAGTTAGAAATTTGCAGTTTGCAAAATGTAAGCTCCCCACTAACAGAGCAATATTGTCTTACACAGAGCATGAGCCAATGCACAGCTAAAACGAGGTTCACATTTAGTTCTCTGAGCATTATACTACATCTATTGAGTCTGTATTAAACCCATCTTTTAACAGAACTGTCACCAGAACTCCATCTTTCCATTCAATGATAAAACCCCAATACATTTAAAACTATTTCTATGTAAAAAATCATTCTTTTTTAATTATCAAAGCCTAGTAACTCACTGTGAAGTTGAGAGAGGCAAGATGGCAAGCCAAGCATTCTTTCAGACATGACACCAAAATAAATAGCAACAAATGACAAACTTCAATGGCCCGGCAGTGTTTGAGTCTCACGTAAAAAGACACATATCAAACCATCACACTGCACTAAACAAAATCTTTAAGAAAGCTTTAAATGTTCTGCACATAAAAGATTACCAATATCACTCAATGGAAATGTACTTACAAACTTCATGAGTTTCCTGCATGCAATTTTACCTGCTACAGCAGTTATCAAGGAGTAAGCAAAGCAAACACTGAATCATTTTAGAAAACAGATGAGGAAAGATGCAACAAACCCTTCTGCCAAGCAAGGCAGAATTTTGGCACGATAGGTCTCCCTAGAGCTTATTAACATTCTCTCCTATGAATGACAGGAAAGGCATAGGGTGACTACAAATTATTGCCCAGTTTATATTAGTTTTTTCTAAAAGAAAAAAAAATATTGGTAAAAGTGTTTCCTTTGAAGATTTTAAACAGCAGTTCAGTTTTATTGTTTTCATAAAAGCCTCATTCAGTTCACAGTTCTGTTTTCATTACTCCATAGTAAAACATAACAAGAACTGCCAATAGAGCCAGGCTGACAGACAGCATCTTCAGTCCACCTCCTTCTTGTTGCCATGGGAGCTGCAAAGCCGTCCATGAGCAGAGCGGGGTTTTCACTGGGATCTCAGCAAAAGGGTGTGCTTTCCAGTTTGTGCCATTCTGTGGTACATGTCTGAACTCCTGTGAAGAAACGCACATGTTCAGATTGAAACTGTATTTCTGATTGCAATTCCCAAATAGAAAGAAAGTCTCCTCTTATATTAGAGGTTTAAATTAATATCCCTTTTCAAGAGCAAACAATGATTCAACCTGCACGGCAGCATCATCAGATCATCAGTTTTTCATGCAGAAATCTTACCAGTGCCATACAAAGTCAATCTTCTACCGAAATTAAGTGCCAAATCAATGAAGCTGTTAGCAACAGGAACAAATCTCCAGACCTCAGTGTCATCAAAGAGAGTTGTCTGATGATTATTTTTCCATTTGTTTGTTTTGCTGCTATCTCACTAGTCTCCCATTTCTGGCTTCTTCACAATAAATGTCTAACTAGGGATAAAGGGGACCACAACACAACAATCCTTTGCACAGCAGGGCTCTTCTAAAGTCAATCATCATCTCCTGGTGTGCCAGCTCAGTGGTGCTTGAAAATCCTCCCACAGGGTTTTTCCTTTCCCCTGACCCTCAGGAGGCAGCTGTGCTAAACCACTCACCTTCTCCTTCAGCATATTGAATCCAAGTTCCCTGCTGTGCCTGCCATTACCATTCCCAACCTGACTGCAAGCACCAAGATCCCCTGGAATACAAGGACTTTTAACTGCAGCACAAGTTGGAGATGTTGAGTCGTTATTTCAGCAGAAAAATCAAGTGGAAAGAATGAGAAACTCTTCTCTCTTGCAGCCTTGTTCAGTTCAACACCCTAGCACTGTAGATACTCCAAATTAAAAGCATCTATTAATAAAACTGTAATCTGATGACAATTGCAAGAGGCATAAGTGGTGAAGGTGTAATTAAACAAAGGTGTAATGTTTTTGCACAAGCTCCAATATTTCTGATCATCATTACTTTCTTCCTCCCTCTATTTCAATAATCTCTTAGGAATTTAACTAAGCTCAGCTAGATCTTTAATTGCTTTGCAATTTTCCAGTTAAAAAAGGTTTTTGATTAAACATTTTTATAATTTTCTTTCATCCTTCCCATTTTGCATAAAAGAAGTAGGGGACCCAGACTGTATCTGTCTGGATACATTCTTGTATTTCCAATCAGCTGAAACAGAGTCATGTAAAACTACAGGCCAGATGTCCAACTCCCTCTTCTACCAAACGTACTTCTGGGCAAACGTGAAGAAAATATCAAAGCTCCAAGAAAGGTGCCTGCCCATTAAAGTGTGACAGCACAATTGGAACTATCTGTAACTGCCTCCTGTTTGCCATCTTAGGAATCATCTCCTTTATAGCGATTACAGAAGGAAAATAATTATTATTATTGCTTAGGTAAATAAGCGTCAAAGGGGCAAAGGACAGCCTGGTGTAAGTGCTATTCTAACATCTGAGGTATTGCTGATTTAGATCATAATTCACACAGGCAACGGGTTGCTGAACAAGTGACCTATGAAATGAGGATGACGACTTCTATATACTGTCCCCAGAAGACCATCAACTGAGTAAACAGAGGAGAGGAAACAGGTAAACAAATTGGTGTGTGGTCAATTTGCTTTAAGATGCACTTCACAGCTTAGACTTTAAAACTCTACTGCATTTCTGTTTGATAACGTTTATCTCTTCTGATGATCCTGACAAATATTTTCTTTCAAGAAAAGTAATGAATACGTTCATCTGATCCATGTTTTCTAAGAGCTATTCTCTAGTTTACCCCAAAATTCTGCCTTGCAACACTGACCGTGGCCAACACCACCGGCTTCCTTGAAAATGTCCATCATTATTGTCTCAGAAGATGTGTCTGTGAGAAATGGTACATCTGGTTCCACGGAACTGCAGGGCTCCTGTGGAAAATGACAGTCTTTTGTTCCGCCCTGCAATTCGTACAACAGCTTTTAAACCCAGGACAGTCTCTCAGAGACACCTGCAGGTAGATGCCTCTTCCTAAGGCTCTCTTGTGCAGCTCTGTTAAGACACAGCACAAAACTCTCAGTGGGAAGGAGAAGGGCTCTGCCAAGCTGGGCACATTCTTGCGCTCTCCTAAGCCCGAGCGAAGGGCTGAGTGGCCCTCACTGCAGTCTGGACAGCAGTGAAGTGCCTGTCTAGAATACAACCAGTTCTTACTAACATACACGCATCATATTAGCAGCTGTGTGAGCCAAAACCACTGTATATATCTCTATCTTTTTATTTGGGCAAAACATCCTTCTGCAGGCTCTGTTTGAGGAATGACTTTTCAGGTGACGTATACAGTCCATACTGCAGTGTATGCTGCATGCACTGAGAAGGAGGGGAGAGGATGAAGTTACAGAAACTAAACCTAAATTAAGCTTCTAGGGTAGACAAGGCAAATCGTGAGAGTTTCTTTGGGCTGTCATACAAGCCTCAGAGTCTGCAATACTGAAGAGCTATATTGTGATATCCTTCCATAGGCGAGATCCATTTCTTTTCCCTAAAGCTTTCCATACAGATGCCTTAAAGAGCTATCCAAGACACCTGCAGAAAAGCTCTTTCATGCTTTGTGTTTTTCCACAGAAAAACAAGTTTATGAGAGCTCTTTTATGCACTTTTGGTGTAAAAAAAACCTGGGTGGAGGAGGCAAAGATCTGATTTGTTGAACTAGCAGTTACACTGGTCCACTTCATAGGAGTATTAATTCTGAAAGGCCCTTATTTGTATCTCTAGATAAAACACTAGCAGCACAGTAGATTTTCAAGGAAATCTTCAAGGCATTTCTGTAATATTCTGAATTGCTGTAACCGGTGGTATTTACTATACACACTCACTAGTCAGAGCACAACACTTTCTTAAGCTGAGCTCAGAAATCACACTTTCATAGCTGCAAGACTCAGGAAGATTAGCACAATGATTCAGTTCAGTGGAATTCAGAACTAAATCCAAAACCTCTTTAACCCACAAAATACGTGGAGGAAATCCTAAGGCAAGGAAGTTTCCAGAAATATATGTTTATACCACATGAAGTCTTAATAAGTCATAAAGTCTTTGGTAGACATCTTGTTAAAAAGGAGCACTGCTCTCACCAAACCCCAAAACTGCAATGAAGGAAAAGGTACTCTAAGATTTCAACCTATGTACTATTAATGAAAATGAGACAAGGAAGGGAAATTATCCAACTGAAATGCAAAGCCAGACACTTTGAGCTAAGCATCTTGCATTTCCATGGAGGCGGCCTTTCATCTTGTTTTGGCAGCCGCAAAGTAAACACAAGGCTTTGCTAATAAGGTATAATATAAATTATTAAACCATCTCGAGTATGATCAAATGCATTTCAGATTATTTTGTGAATAATTCTGTCTTGACGACTGCCAGGAGTAATACGTTTTGTGTACTCTTGCACAGACCCATCGATTGCCGTCTTTCTGAAGCTCCAGTCCCAGACTTAAAATGCCGTGCATGAAAGAAATATATAATCACATCAAACCCCAAGCTTTGGCATCTGTCGATCACAGGCGAGCTTTTTGTAAGATCTCACTTCTTGTTAGTCAACAAAGACATGAGAGCAACTCTTTAGCTCTGAGCTGAGGTTTTAATAGATTCAAAACATTTCTTACATGCAAATTTCTTTTATGGCTCAGGGGCACTGTTAGAGCTTGAAGTGTTAGCTAACTGCTGTGAAAAACTACTTGACTGAGCATATCTCAAGATAAATTAGACTTCTGAATTTTTTAGCCCAACCAAGTACATCTTATGCGCTTGTATACTGGGTTTAAAAATACAGAATTTTATATAATCACGCGCAACGAGTCTGTGTGATAAATTAAAAGAAAACATATTAAAATATGCATTACATATCCTACTGTGCCATTTGAAACTCTCGGCTATTACACTTTTGAGGCATTTTTCAGATTTAAAAAACAAACAGTTACCAAAGGTCACATAGCTTACACATCCAACAAATATGTAAATTAAATTTTATTGAATAGTTCCGGAAGACACATTTAATTCCGTAGGTATTTGATTTATTACTTGTGAAATTCTAGCAGCTTTCTGCAAATGTGGAATGCTGATCTCTAAGTAGAAAATAAATGGCATGCAAAATATTTTTTCTAATGGAATTAACGTGAATATTCCCATAAGAAGCATCCCTGCCACCATGTATTCCAATGAACGTGCAGTGCTATGCTGTTAAGAGAAAATGCTGCCTACAAGCACGCTTGTGTCAGATGTTATCAGCTGTACACCATTCCTAGGGATTCACTGATTCCAAATACACATGGAGTTTACTCACTCATTTTAAGAGATAGGAAACCTTGGAAAAGAAAAAAAAAAAAAAAGCAAGCAAGCAGCCAGGCACTTTGGCAAAGGAATTTCACGTTGCTGCTCCTTTTTGTGTGCACGTATGCAAGTGTGTTTGGGTACGTGTGTGATGTATGACTGTGTGCTTTAATATGTAAGGGAGAGGACAGAACTGAGCTGAAGGATAAATGCAGCTTTATTAGTAATTTCTCAGTAAATGCTAAGAGTCCGAGTAACAATCAGGATTCTTAACCTGTTAACCCCAAATCGTTAGCACTGAAGTCATAGCAAGAAAAGAAATCAATCAAAGCATCCTGCAAAGAGTTGCAGTTACTAAAACGGTTGTACTGTCTGTCATAGGATCCTAGGATAATTCAGGCTGTATCTGGTCCATCCTGCTGCTCCAAGAAGGGTCAGCTATGGCCCAGTTTGCTCAGGAATTTAATCAGCCGAGCTTTGCAAACCTCCAAGGACAGAGACTGCACAGCCTCTCTGGGCCTCTCTTCCACTGCTTGACTGTCTTCATGGGAAAAATGTTTCTTTTCATATCCAGTCTGAACCTCTCATTTCAGTTTATGCCCACTGCTTCTCATCCTACCTCAGGCAACACTGTGAAGCACTTGGCTCACTCTTCTCAACAACCTTTCCACAGACACTAACTGGCTTCTTTTAGGGTCTCCTAAAGCTTCCCTTTCTCCAGGCTTGAACAAGCCCAGTCCCTCAGCCACTCCTCACAGGTCAAGTCCTCCAGCCTCTGACCATCTCTGTTCCCTACAGTGAACTTGTTCCCATTACCAGTTCCCAGTTTATATAAGGATCTCTACAAATGACCCAGTCAAGTCAGAACAGCAATACTCCTAGCATCTGGGCCATGGTCAAATACAAACACAAACCACCTTAAATAATGGAAGGACATAGAGATTGATTGACCTTAAGCTTAGCTGCATCAAGCTGACAGTTTCTTTTAGGTTTGTCATCCCTTATGGAGATCATCTCTAACTAGGGCCTTCCCCTTAATACCAAGTCCACAACATCATCTTCTTTCCCAGTAGCTCTTGCACGATCTGTCCAATTCCTTCGCTCAGTGTAGAACACCACCCTTCCCATTACTCAGTTACTTCTCACCTTGATTACTATTACAATCTCCTCCTCTCTGTCCTGTTTTCCTTCTCTTTCTCCCCTTCCTCTCTTGCATCATCTAACCGTACGGCCTCTCTGAATAAACAAAAGCAGAGATGCCAAGAGGAGTGTCATGTGAAATGAAATGCCATATCGTGGCTTTCCACCCATGTCACACAGACCCACCTCTGGAACTTCCTCCTCCTACATTAACATTAAATTAACACTTGATATTCTCACGTAAGAGCATAAAAGAAATAAATTCACTCTCTGTAAGTTACTTCTCACCGTAACACTGTAAGGCTCCACTAGTGTTTTTCTTGGCAGAGATCTTTCTGCTCTCTTCCATGCTCTTACCTAAGGGTAGGCTGTTGCCTACCTACTTCTTTTTCCTCCTCAGAACAGTCTTTAAGGGTTATTCCCTCAATGAGCCCTCAACATTCATAATGCAAGTTAAAAAGCTAGACAGAAGGCTGACTAACTGGGGTTTACTAAATGACTTCCTTTTTGATGTAGACTTTGAAGAGGGAAACAACCAAAAAGATCAACTAACAATGGAAACAAAAACAGAGAAACAAACCACTGAGAAAACACAAGCCAAAAGACACTTCCAAAATGTTAAAAACAGAGTCTTGTGCTGCTTTCCATTATACTCACTTGTTTTAGCCTGTTTCTTTACATTTACCTATAAATGCTTCCAGCCAGGAGTTGATTTTTTTTAACATATTTGCATTTTGTGCTTGCTATTAAACGTAGTGGCTCAGTATCCTCCTACTATGCAAACAATGCATTATCAAATAAAACTGTCATTCAAGGTCAGAAGCAACATTGTGAAAATGAGCCAGGTCAGTGTGATGTCTGCATTCGGAGTTTTTTTTCTTTGTAGTAAGGTGTGTGGGGTGTCAATGACTACGCCGGGTACAAGGGATGTGCAAGCTGATGTTCCAGTCAGGACCTGCAACCACAGGAGAGGTCAGGGGTCTTTTATGAGAAAAAAGTTTGTGATTCAAAAATCACACTCATCCAAGTAATGACTTGAAATGAAGAATGAACCTAGGAGCAAAATGTGGAGAAATTCAGGATGGGGATCTGTCAGGATTTATCTGCCTGTGCATAGCACATTTTTACGGAGGAGATGGCAGGTGCTTGCTGTGGGCACTTATCTGGTAATTAGCTGGCTAACGGACAAATCTGCTTCCTAGAGATCACCAGCACGGGCTTCATGGCTTTGGAAATACATTCCAGTGAATTGCAGGATGTACAGCTACTCGCAGTAACACTGGATACCATTTTGCAGTGTGCATACCATGGCCTGTCTTAGCATATTTCATTCCACACGATTCCAGCTTGCTCCTTCTTTAAAGCATCACAGAGATCTTTTATTATTGGTTTTAGTTGTATGTATTGTTTTGCCTTTTTTTTTTTTCTTTTTTACTATGTATTTTAAGGTTGTGTTTACAATACAACAGTGTTCTCAGTTTATTTTGTTGGATGATGAAAGAATGATAGCACGTGAATGTTCAAAGCACTAGTCTACAAATGAGATTATTAAATGTGCTATACTTTTTTTTTTACAGCACAAGCCTTCAGAGACCATCACCTTTTCACTTTCCTTTTAAATCTTTAAATAACAATGACAATTATATGGAGGTCAATGGTAGCTACAGGCAAAGACACAAAAGGTTTCCATCAGAAAGAGTACCCAATAAAATGAATAGCTTCATCTGAAAATATATATTCATGCCACAAGAACCACCAATATAACTGAATGATATTCACGTATTAACAGTGAAGTGAGCAACGTTGCTCGTACTTGGAAGCAAACTCTCTGCATATATATTAAGCCACTAACTTTAAGAGGAATTCTATACTCCCAAATAGTGGAAAGCATAAAATACTAAAAGCCTTTCTAAGTGTTGTTATTTTAAAAGAATACTGTGATAAATATCCAATAAATATCTCAAGGGACATTCTCAAAAATCAGGAAAAGCTTTTCAAAATCTTTCACATGGAGCAAAGTTGGATAAACTGATATATGGACATATTCTTGGCTAAAGCCTTCCCTTTAAATCCTAAAGCATGTAATAATCCTGAATTTATAGTGTTTTCATTTATTCCTACAGAACCGAGAATTACAAGTGGAATATTCCAAGGAGACTTCAACATTGTATTACATAGAGACAAGGGATATGGCCCTTCTTACACCCCAACCTCGTGGATAATAAGCATGGTATAAAATAGGCATTTTTAATATTTAGGAATGATGCTAGTCTCCAGAGTCTCAAATTCCACTCCAGTAGGAGCCGTGTGATCTATATGCCTCCCTCATGTTGCAGGCAGAGAAACAAACAAGGAAGATTAAAGTGTCTCCAGTGCCATAGTGCAAGCCAGCAATCAGGTCTCTATAATTCCCATCTCAGATTCCAGTTGTCACCAGAAGCCAACATAGCCTCTATAAACTTCTAACTCTGTCAAGCTTAAGTTTAAATACATTTTCTTAAAGCTAGGCAATGCCTGAATATGCAGTCTCATGACAATTTCTCTTACACTGATTTTCACAGACATTTCTGCCCAGTATTAAACACCTCCAGTTACTGGGACTGTAGATGCTCACTCAGCACAGCTGGACTCAGACCTTGGTGAAAAGGAACATTTCATGCAAGCCTGACATTTAACAGTTAATAAAGTGTGACTGATCCTGACCAACTACGTGGGTTCAGCGATAACACAAAGGTTTTCTTTTCAGATTGTCATGGCCTCTTTCCGTAGTTGTTTTAGGAGGTCTCCCACAGTGCCAGTTAGCATAGTTCCGAGCACCTGAGGGAGTGTCTTGAAATCTGAGTCTCCTTTTTAATTTCACACTCAGTCAAGTTCAACTGCAGTTAATGGAGGACTCTCTCATGGAAACATCAAACAGTGGTTACTTTCTGTGATTAGCAAGCCTAACTGCTCTACCACAATCTGTATCCCCAGTGGCTTACAGATGATTCGTCAGCCCCTCTCCACAATAAAGATTACATTAGAGAAACCTTTCTTGGCTTGCCGTGTATTTTATGCTAGATAATCATGATAGCACCTTGGTGTGCTAAGACATCAAAGAACAGTAAGTATCCAATCTACAGGCTGTAACGAATATCTACCCTCAGGAGAACATTTGTATCGTTCAGAGGGTGGTCTGACTAGACAACCAGCTTCTGGATCTGTAAAGGATTGAAGTGCGTAAGCACGAACCTGCACCTTATCATCCTCAACCGCTTGCACCTCAGCCAAAAGCCCCCAGTGAATCCACTGGACCTCACCTTCTCCCACTCAGGTTTTACAGGGTAGTGCTCTAGCAGGTTGTTGCTGATAATAGCTAGGATAAGATTGTGAGGAGGAAATCAGTTTGTCTAGGATTAACCATGAAGTTACAAGTACTAATTTCCTTTTTTTTGTTGGTTTTTTTGTTTGTTTTGGAGGCTTCATTCTCTTGAGTTAGCTTCTCATTAATGCTGAACAGTCCCTGCTGCAATTTGCTTGAATGCGTGGTACAAAATTTAAGTAATTTGTAACTGCCTAGTTCCAGGCATTTAACCTTACCACAACCAAATCTGTTCACTAACTTTCTAGTGCACACTTTGCACACCTTCCTCATCTTCATCTGTGAAAAGGGAAGACAAAAATGCTGCATTTCAGGAAGAAACACAAATGTATTCCTGTTTCTGTAGCACTCAGTATTTTAGTTATGGTGATCCTGGGAAAGGTTAGAAAGAAATTAATAACTCCCTTTAGAGCGAGATTTAAACAGCATGTAGCAAATAACACTTATTACACAACAAACAAAGAAGAGGAAAATTATCTAACAATAGCTTATTAAATGAATGGTCTCAGCTCTGTTGGCAGAAGGAAACAAGTCTGCATGTGTGTGTGTGTGTGTGTGTGTGAAAATAGCACATAGGCACATAATTAAAGGCTGAAACGTAGTACAGAGATACTGGTCTCTAGAACACAACCCATAATATCTGAATACAGCTTTTTTTGGTCTTTTGTCATTGCTTTTGTCTCTGTGTGAATACAAGTATTAACTTGAATTAAGTCCCAAGCAAGTGGTGTCCTCGATTCCACTTCACAAGCTCTGCCCATTCTAGACACTTTTGAGCCTACTCATGCCCTCCAATAATGGAAGAGTCACCCACAAAGTTTCACGTCAAGGCCTGGCAGGAAAAAAAAAAAGACCTAAATCAGTGTTCCCCTTGAGGGGAAGGCCCAAGTCCCAAGTCCTGCCTCAACAGTCTTTTTGCCATCACCCTGCCGACCAGACTGTATTCCTAAAACTCCAAATCACATCCAATAGTTACACAAACCTCCTCTAACTCACTTTCGACCACAGACAAGTCGGAGACAGTAAGGAAGATGTGGAGAGTGAGCTGTGCTATTTGCTGTAGAAACATGGAAAGAACCAGAGAAGAAACCATGGGAAGCCTGGCTTTGTTCAACTCGTTCATTCCTCAACTCTGCGTATGCAGCTTTCTAGTACAAAGGCTGCCTCTGCTTCATAGAGCTTCAAAACTAAATACAAAACCAGATGAAAAGTGGATAAAAAAACAAGTATGAAGAGTCTACACTTCCCACTTCCTACTTCTCTCAACCTTTCCCCAGCCAAGGGACCTACCTGACTGGATGCTACTGTTGTATAGCGATGCAGGATACGAGAATGATTCTACACAGCAAACTGGTACAAAATATTTCTGTTGAGATTTGCCATGTTAGGCCCCAACTGAAATGGTAATGATTTTTTATCAAGAACAGTAGCAGTAGTTGTAGGTCATTTCCTTCTAAGAGAGAAGGTGAGGCTCTTATGACAGATTCACAATCTTTTAAAGGGATTTCACTCACCTCTAGTTGTCTGAAACCCATAAAAGCTTTCCTAAAGTTAAGTAATACTAAAATGCATTGCTTTCAGGAAAAGAAATTAAGAAAACCTGAGATAAACACAAACGAAAGAGAAGACAACCTGAAAATGGCAAACATATACAAGATGTCTATAGGGGTGAGAAACACAAGCCCACAGGATGATAACTGCAGGGCTTAATCTTTTAAAAAAATGGTGGATTTGGATTTTAAAATATTCAAAGTCTCCATATTAAAGTTTAACAGCACTACAAATTTCAGGGTTTTTTTATTGCACAAGATACACTCCCCAAGTGCACCTCTAATTCATTCCTTTCCAGCTATTAAAAGCTACATACCTGGCTCTGCCTTGTGGTTCTGTGACAAAATCTGATTATGCTGCAGAATCTTAAGCACTCCTCACTGAAAATATAACGAACTAGCCTTTCTTTGGACAGAGACACATGCTGAATAGCTGGAAGAGTAAAGAATTTCTGTCATTCTAAGCACTACTTCCATTATTATACCAAGTTAAGTTCTTGCATTTAGAAAAATCCTCTCTGTGTCAGAAATGGATAAGCACAGCCATCCTTCCCGGTGATAATTATGTTAGCTGCATTTATCAGAGATTTTGTATGTGAGAATTGCACAATAGTTTCCATACAGGCAAGATAAAGCACGGTCAGACTGACTGAAATGACCTACAATCACATATGAACTCATGTCACAACAAGGATGAGATTTAAAAAAGAAATGCTCTAGTCCTGCTAACACCACCCTTTCTCGAGGACCAGAAATCCACCTGGTCAATATTATGCATAGGTAGTTTCTGTAGCTATGTTCTGATGAAAAGTACTAAATGTATTGCCTGCGGGACTTTGTTCCATCAGAAGTATTTTCACAAAAATTTCTGAGCCACCCCGAACCAAACCGGAGCATTTGTTCCAGTTCTGCCACACTGTGTGACATTTATATACATCTAATACAGCTATGAAGAAGAATCCATCAATCTGAACATGAAGACATTTAGTGAATAGTTTTCTCATTTAATATTGCGTCAAGGACCCCATGGTTATGCTGAGACTAAAGAAAGAGTATTCACTTCCATGGGGCTTTTGCTTTTTATTTTGCATTTGACATCTGGCTCTCCAGCCAAACAGGTTTTGGTCCCTTCACTATGGAATCATAGAATGTTCTAGGCTGGAAGGGACTTCTAGAAGCTATCTGGTCCAACCACCCTACACAGGTTGGGACATCTCTATGTAGGGACATCTCTACATCTCTGAGCAGGTTGCTCGGAGCCCTGTCAAGCCTTATCAATCACACATCCATTTCATGTTGTAGCACATTGGTGGTCAATCCTTTCTGAGAGGCCAAGAGACTACCATGAGCCTTATGCTACCATGCCCTGCCCATCACAAAACTAGACATAAATTGACTATGTGATTAACAGCTACTAGCTCTCCCCCACACATCCCATCTGCTCTGACAGGGATGATGCTGACCTGGCAGCCCCTGTAAAAGAGGCTACTGGGTAGTACCTAGTGAGGCAGGTGAATTCTGGTGGCTGCAGGTCGTCCCACACCGAGGGCTGGCCGTTTCTGCACAACGCGCTCAAGCATCTGTGGAGAGGACTTCTTGACAAGCCAAGTCCCCCAGAACAGTGCTGCTACTGGTATGGCCGGGTAAAAAGGCAAAACAAAAAGTGTTGTAAAGATGACATTGATAGCACAGCAACAGCAGCACTCACAGCATTGGTTGACTTACGTTGAGCCAGAAGCTGCGAAGTAACTATTTTCTTACAGAACGATGAGCTACATAGGTCACTGCCTTCAGGCTCTTACTTATTCTGTGTGATTGTCATCACCAAGAAAAACTAAAAATGAAAATTTCTCTTTAAAAAATGTTTATCATTGATTTTTTTTTAATTTATGTTTTTATTTTACAAAAGGTTTGTCAGCCCTTCTCTGCAATAGAAAATACATGAGAAAAATCCGTATTTTTTTCTTGCACACCTCAATGGCTTAGATCACCATGCAGTTCAACTTTGGTTTCCATTTTATCCCAGAGTATCTTAATTAAAAATGACTTTGTGCCAGTGCTTGTGACCTCAACAATCAAAAGCTGAAGCACCACTCAAGTACCTGTATCTTCCTCACCGTAACTGCTAAGTCTCAGGTTTTCAGAGTGTCTAGGATGGAAGAAGTATGTCCTAGTTCTCCCAAGATTATTTTACTGTTACATCAACTCTGGGTTGCAGTCCTGACTCCAGTAAAGGAAATGAAAGTAAAATATGCTGAAATTTTAACATCCTGTGGGGGTGAGTTTCAAACACAGGAAAACTGCTTGAAGCCCTCTGACTCTTTTGGAACCTCTAAATATGAACTGATTCTGATGCACACCTGTGGATCTTCCTACAAACTCCCAGGGAAAATAACAAACAAGCCTTGGAATCTGTTCTGAAGAAAAGGAAAAGCCTAATACCTAAAGGACCATACAAACAGATGGAGTGTTAAGTTTACTTTAGTGGGAATGTATATGGGATCTGGGCTATCTGCACGAACTGTATCACGCCGCTGCCACAATCCCACGCTGTACTGCCTGGATCTTTCCGTGCAAAAGTCTTCCTTCCCAGTGCTGGATCAGACAGTTGTATCAAATCCAGTCATGCTTTCTGGACTTTACCTAGCACGAGTGACTTAGCCTGCCACAAGCCTCGAAATACGTCAGTAGAAAAATCTTTCTGCATCTTTAAGGTTTCTAACATCTGAAATAACAAATGAGAGGTGGGAGAATCCTTCAAGTCATTTAGATACAGATTGGGAAGTAGTCAGAGGAAGGTTATGAAGGTTGGTGCACTGTGCACTGACCACAGGTAAAGCTGAAGTGCTTCAATAATTAGTTACTCTTCTAAATGTTTCTTTTACTTAATGGTCTTTGATAAAGCCCACAGGAACAGCTTGCTTTGGAACTTACAAATAAGAACTGAACCTTAAGTTAAATAAATTTAAGAGTCAGGTCTCATGGAAACCTTCAACGTAGGAGGCAATGGGCCAAGTTTCTCAGAGGTAAACAATGAAACATTGATGAGATTATTCCTCTTGCAGTTTGAGAGGACTACCTTAAAAAAATACCCTTAAAATCTTTGATTGGTGGGGAGAGATTATAGTATGAGGGCAAGGGTTTATTTCTGGTGTTCTTTGGTCCAGTAAATCTGCAACAACATGCTTTAATGGCTAATGGCAAGATCAACACTTTGATCTGATTACATGACAAAGGATCCCGAGTGAACGTTAACCTGGCTGTGGAACACAGCCTGCAGAAACACAAAGTTACTGTACACAGCCTTTGAAGCAGCACCCCTTTCCTAAGCTTGCTTACAGACAACTTTCTCAAGGCTGTCATTAAAGACACAGTCCTTCTAACATATTCACTGGATATTCCAGTAGAATTAGGAGTACATCCCTAGCAGACTGAACTTACGGCTCTGAATTTCAGATCTACTTCACTCACGCAGGGTATTTGGGTATTTTAAGATATGTTTTCTCCAATGTAGCCACCATAGAGAATCTTATGCTTATTACTCCACTGTCATTTAGGGTCAGTTAAAGATATAGCCACTGTAAATTTGCCTTTCAGTTTTTCTATGCAGACATCCCCCCACACAAAGTGTAATTTAATATTGAAAAAAGTTTTAAAAATCTGTTTCTCCTACTGAAAAGTCTTCTTCCTTTTTTCTTTATATTATTACCCTTGTCACCACAAAAAAAAAAATAAAATATCTCTAATCTAATGTCACTGACAGGTATATTAAAAACACAAATGTAAACCACTCTGTCAAAATATTATCAAAGCCTGAGTGGGAAACTATGAATATGGATGATCTCGGTGTTCTACTGTGACTCACGATATTGCTAGACCCGTTTGACACTGTTGCAATAGGTTCACCAGAAGAAAAATAAATTGTTTGCAAAATTTATATATATCTTAGTAAATTCTCATTATCATAAAGACAATCAACAAAGGTAATTTTTAGACTATTACAAAGCCATTAATCTACTGAGACTCTAATAAAACTTTTTGAATATGTAATTATATTAAAGAATACAACCTAATTTGTCTAGAACATGGTTTGCTAATTTCTTTGAAATGAGATACACTTCTTAAACAAGTTTTAAGTTAAAAAATAGCTTAATCTCGTGACTGTAATTTTTATTTTGCTTCAAAACAGTCTAATGAACCCTCTTACTGCAATGGTTTTGGCAACAAATATGTTTCCAAGAGGCAGAAGTTCAACATTCCAATACCTTGTATATGTAAAATCAAATTTCCTACTGAGCTTTCACTAGTGATGGGGAAAGCTCTATCACCCTTCTAAACATCTACTTCTTCTCATGAGCTCCATGTGCCTTTTCCAGGCTGTCCCATTTGAGTATTCATGTGGAAAGACTACTATACTACAATTACAGCTTTGAGAAACAAGTAGAAAAATCATCCATCCAGGTCATAACTGTCTCATGCCTCTGGCTGTGTGTTTGCTCGCAGGGAAAGGAGAGAAGGAAGCAATGGAGAGAGAGGTACTGCCCATGTGAACTGTTTTGAGATGTGAAGAGCAGTAATAAAAAGGGATAATAAATACTACAAGCAAAACTGCAATGTATACATGGGCTGAACATCCTTCACCTACCTTGGTATTAAACCCTATTGGAGAGGTATCAAAATAAAACTTTTAATGATTTTTGCTGGTACAATGAGTTGGAAAGAGCAGACCTCCAAACCAACAGAAAACCTGAGAAAAGTTGTGGCTACTGCCTTTTTTTTTTTTTTCCCCTGCAAGCCAATTAAAACTTAGTGAATCTATAACCTGGTACATTAGTAAAGCATTACTAAAACCAAATTCAATTCTGTCTGTTAAAGCTCTGACTGAAAAGACAGTAACACTTTTAAAAGAACTCCTAAATATTACAGGGAGTGTCAAGTAGTTGAAATTACCATGGCTACACACTGCCAATTTGTCTCTACGCAGGGAGACCAGAACCCACCCACTCATCCTGCAGTGTAGCATCAGGTCAACGCCAGGAATAATACAAAAATGGCAGAAATATTCTAGCACTTGGGAGCTTTACTTCTGGAGGCAAGAGAAGTAGAACATTTCTGTTTAATCTTCTCTCATACTCCAGAAAATGACTTAACAGTTGAATCATCCCAGTCATTACCATTTCCATTTGTTGGATGCACTGCACAGGATTAACATAATTATGTAATTTAAAGTGATTAGACAGTGACATTCAGCCAAATAACACTGTCCGCTGAGGAAATGAAAAGTAAATAAACTAAAGTTCAGATCTTTTCACCTGAAATGGACTTGAAAGCATCTGTTTGAAAGGGGGCTATGTAATATGTGTTGTTTCAGCTGAGCTTTGATCACTGTAGCTGAAATTCAGCCCTGCCAGAGGGATGGGCAGAAAGACAACATGCCCAGTAAATTTAAGACCTCAGGGTAAAACTGCTTGGTGAAGATCTTATGCTGGCTCTTGTGTTTGCTGCCTTAATATACCTTTATGTATTTTAGTCCTGTCTGTAGTGCAGAGAAGTGTGAACTACCTTCGATTCCAGTTTGCTAGCCATGAAATGAGTGCTGGCTAGATTAAAATGTTCACAGAATTACAACAGATAAGGCTAGAAACAAACTTCAGAGGTCACCTAGCCCATACCCATGACCCAAAGTGGCTGACCTACACCTCAGGTATTTCTCACAGATATTTGCTAAGCATGTTCCTAAAGATCAGCACTGATTAAAATTCCCCAACCACTACAGGCGACCCAATCCAGTGTTTATTTAAACCCAGCAAAGAAAACCTATTCTGCCTGTAAGAAAGAACCCATCCTGCATTTCAGATTCTAAGCCGAGAAGCGTTGGGCTTTCAACCAGAAGAAAAATTCAAATCAACTGAAATCCCTGAATAAACAAAGCCAATATAGCACGTGGATAATGTGTAGATCATAAAAATCAGCGTCTAAAGAACAGTACACGACAACTTTTTGCCATTTTTTTCAGGGAAAACCAAGACTTTTGAACATCCTTTTTAAAAACATCCATAGATGGCATTGAGCTCCACTCTTGGAAAGGAAACTTCTCTTTTCTTACATTAACTTTATAGCGATCCTAGTAAAATAACTTAAGAAAATGTAAGAAAAAAGATTAATTAAGAAGGATTTAATACCATCTTTTCTGAGCTCTATTTATGCCCAGCAGGGAACACAAGTAACAGATTAAATAAAACAGATTAATACAGGCACAAGCACTATTTGTATACCTCGCACTACAGTCAGCTCTTCTGGAGAAAGGAGGAGAGCAATCGAGCCAACAAAAGGGATCTTCCTAAGAATGTGAGAGTGCAGAATGCAAGAGCACCAAGTAGTGAACCGTACTGCCACGAAGCATTACCTGAAAAATCATTTATGTAGAAAATTTTCCCTTTTAATATTCTTTTTTTGTCAGTATGTTCATCTTAAATAGAAACTGCCTCCCATATTTCTCAAATTGCCCCTTCTTGGATATCATGACATAAAGATCCCCCTGCAAAACAGCCTTCCAAGAGAGGTATGAGGTGTATTTATTTAATTTTACTTTGTTTTCTTTGGAAATTCTGATCTTTCATTAGTGTTTCTCATACTTTCTATAGTTTCTCTAATTTTGATACCTCTCCTGGCATCTCTATGCCATTTTTTTATGCAAAATTTGCTTCCTCATTCTCTTTTATTTCCTAAATCTCTAATCTCTAGTTCATTTTCAGGAACCAAATAATCCACCACTTTGAAACTCCAACATATATAAAAATTGCACTTAATAATTATTTAGGTTTATGCATCTCTTCCACATTTTCTTCCAAGTCCCTGAAGGAAGTCTCCAATACAGAGATCTCGGTTCAGCCATGATTTCTTTCATTCCTGTTCCAGCAAAAAATACTTTCTTCCTTCTTCTCCATTTTATTTTGCCTGCAAGTGAAGCACCCCTTCTACCTGAGATCAGAGAGTTCCCTTTAAGCTATGCTTTGTTGATTCTTCTTTCTGGCAGGCTGTGAAGAAGTGTTTGATATTCGCATCTTTCCTGTTTCCTAACAGGAGAAAAGAAGGCTTGGTAATGTCTAGAGGTCATTTTTTGCTAGTGTAACCAGAAAATACTCGTGGGTAACTGGGAGATGGGGAACATAAAGCTTCTTCAGTAGTATCCTGAAGTAGAATGCTACAATAACCTACTGCAAACAATGAAGGCAGGACAGAGAAAAGAAGACACGAGCAGATTGAGCAAGCAAAAGTTTGCTAACTGAAAATCAGTGGATCCTCATTTGCTCTGAAGATCCCAGAGAATAGTTACTGGCTTAATGGGCCAACTGTGGATATTTACCATGGCCTGGGAGCCATGGAAAACGTTATCACATAAACCAAGAGAAAACAGGTAACTGGAAGATTGTTTGAAAAGATGCATAAATGCATTACAGGAAGAGGAATTATGACTATAAAATAATAATGACTATAGAACTGAATAGCCTGTAAAAATTCTTTTTTTCCTTGTTTTAATTTTCCAACGGATTGAAATTTCCCACCAAAGGCCCTCAGATTGATAGGGAATTGATTCTGGCACTGCATTACAGTTATGGCAAGTAGCCAGCCTTTTATTTTTATCCATCAGTCCTTTGGTCTCTTCTTCATATATTTCTCAACTTGAAATATTTTTTTTCCTCTAATCACAGAACATATGTAAACAACTAGAATTATTTTTGGAGTACAGAAGTATAACACAGTTTATTTCAATTTCTAACAAGAGATCATTTTCTTGCAGATTCTATTTTTTTTTTTTTTTCAGTGACTAAGTTTGGCCAAACATTTGTCCATAAACAGGATCTATTTATTAGGTATTTTACTTTATGCTGCAAAGAAACTGTCAAGAACTCTAAACATGGACAAATGGAATTAATAAACCCTCAGATATTAAAATGTTATTTCAAATTTAAATTCCATTCAGACCATTGACAGACACTCCTGACTTTTCAAAAATATCACCCAGTGACAACCCATCTCCAAAACCCCAGACTAGTTTACCAGAGTGCTTAAGAACACAGAGGTGCTAAACTGCTTTACTGAACCTCAAAATGATGAAGCACATCCTTAATGCTTCGTCAACTCCAAGCCTACCTCCATGAAAGTCTATCACACCTGTAGCATTTATATCTTGCTATTTTCTTGTGAGACTTGATCTAATTCTTGATCGAAGGTTTCTTTGTAATTGCAGTAACTCCTGATATACTTGTTTGGTCTGAGTGATCAGTTTTAATGTTACCGTCACTACTTTTCCATTCCCAGTCCTATGTATCCTATGCTAGATTCACTGGAACCAAATCCAAAACTGCCTTTATGTGTGTGGTTGTGCTTTAGAGGTTCCAGCTTCCACCTATATATCTTCTGCTATATATCCTCTAAACATTGTTCTATTACTGAATCAGCAACTGCACATTTTAAACCCAGATAAATTTATAGCAGATTTAAATTTCTTAGTTAATGGAAATTTCCAAATGTACTTGCCCCCCCAGAACAGCCCTCCTGTAAAATTGTACAACTTGGAGACATCATTCCCTTTTGAGTGGCTTTTATGAAAAATTCATGCTGAAGTGAAAAAAAAAATAAATCCTGGCAAACACCTGTTCATGTTAATACTGAATATGTCCCCCACAATCAGGAAGTCAGATCACTCTGACAGCCTCTAACCTGAGCCGCTGACTCCAACACTCCTCTGTCCTTCCCGTCCAACTTCTGCCACAGCTCCCAGTGTTACTGAATGGCAATACCTTCTTATGAGCCTATCTGCTAAGAGCTGCTTCCTTAGAGAACACGGTAACTGCCAAGACACTCTACACCATGAATACATTAATGGGTATATGTATTAGATGTGTTTTTCATACACTGAAAGAGCATGGCAAGAAATATGCTGGAAATATCCTGAATTTATTCTATTAATATTTCTCTCCTTCTTACTGGGGACAGATATACAATATATGAATATTTTATAGAGTCGAAGTTGTCCTTTGTGTGACATTTTGCACCGCATCTTTTCCAGTCAAATCTGTTGATTCCAGTTGGTGACCTACTTCTTGCATTTCCTTGGACCAATTTGTCACTCCAGTCATGCACTCAAAAGGGTAAATAAATTGAACACACCATGTTGCTTGTGGTGCTCCCTCTGAACTCGTCAAGATAGAATTATCGAGGGTCATGTAGCAGATAAGAAAGAGAGGACACACACATTGCAGATAAGCTCTGATCCTCTGGAGGTATTCCTCATCATAGCATTTATAGAAGTTCCTTCTTGCTTAGGATGGGTTTGTGGTACTCCCAGTTTGGGTAACTTTATTTTTTTAGCCATATGATAAATTTCCTTAAAAACCGTACAGTTTTGAAAGCTTTTACTCTTTCTGTGAGCATCCCTCATTAGCTGTGATGTATTTTGAAACATCTTTTACTGCATCCTATGCAAGCTAATGAAAATATTGTTATTACTAGCAAGCAACACCTAGGATACTCTACAAAACCAGCACCTTTTTAACTGCTGCAGACTGTCTACAACCACGTTACAGCCCTGAATCACCAAGCAATCCCTCTTCATCACAGTACTTGTGCAACGTGCTGAACTGTAAGGTGGGTGCTGCAGCCCCAGTAACACCCATGGGCATTAGGAAAGAGCCAAGTGCTCTGCTGAATGGAAATGAACTGAAGGAGGCGAGAGGAAGGCTGAACTCTGGGTTTAGATGTGCCTATATAATTTATATTCCATCCTTTCAAACCTGGGAATGTAAAACAGGTCCTAATTTTCATTAATTTGTGTGCACAGTGGGAAGGAGTAAGTGAAAGGGCCACACACCACTTCATTTTTTTGCTTTTGTGACCCATTTTAGGTAACCCTTCTCTCCATTATGTAGCTTGACTTAAAAGTCAAGGTTTTAGTTCTGCCTGCTGCCCTTTTGAAAACCTGTCAGAGAAACGTGGAGTCTTGTTGAGATCCAAGTTGTTTGGCTACTTTAGAAGGAGTATCTGAATACACACATTCTGAGATGGCTCCTCCTTTACCCAACCTTTCGTCTGTGCACATAACAAGCTATAAAAAGGGTCATATGACATATGTTTCCTCCTTTATCTTGCTCATAAGCATCTTAGGTTAGAATTACATGTCCTGAGCACACCTAGCAGGAAACATTTCCAAGCAGTCCAATCATACAGTTTAGTGACTGACTTTTTTTTTTTTTTTCTTTGGGAACCTAAAGAAAGATCCTGATTTGCCACTGAGATACAATTTGTCAGGAGAAACTTCCCACTAACAATCTGAGTTCCCAATATACCCAGTGGACCAGCCATCAGCCACAAAAAGCAATTTGCCTTATTGTTACTTGCTTCCTGTAGCCCTTTACTTGGGCATTCCAGGTACTTGTTCATACCTACTCAAAAGGCAGGAGTAGATCTCTTTATCTCCATGAGTTCTTATGGAAATCATCACTATCCTTGATTTTAATAACTTTATCTCTCATTTTTAACATAACAAAATTTCAGTTGACAGCCTGCTTTCTGGCTCCCATGCTACAGGCTTCTGGCAGCACGTACTCATTTTAGTGACAGGCTTGGTTCTCTTCCAGCAGATTATTAAAAAAAAAAAAATGTTCTGATGCAAAAATCAGCTGTGTTTAAATAGCTACATGATCCAACCAGACAACTTGAGGGGTTTTGGCTGTTTTTTCCCCTTCCAGACCTTTACCAGGCCAATATACACATACACACAGACAGTATTCAAAGGGGAGTTTAGCAATGAGTTTGTGCTTAGATTTCATGATCTTCCAAACAAATTAGAGTAGGTGCATTATTGTTGCTTTCTGCTTCTAAAGCCAGGCTTATTCAAGAGATCAAGTAGCTAATCTGAACACTAGTCACCTAAGGTATGCATTGATTATTTCCTTTAAACACAACTACTCAGAAGTTTAACAAGGATGCATGTATACTTTAATACTTGTCAGCAATTTACTGTTAAAGCAGAAAGGTGGCTGAGAAACTGCCAATTATCCTTCTTCCATGTGCTAAATTATTGCTACATATTTTCTGAGATCCTAACAACAGTGCTGGAGAAAGGACATCAAATGATGCTTAGAAATGTGATACACATTTTCATTTCACACTCCATCAGTTTTTACAACTAGAGCTCCATGAAATGTATGAGAATACTTGGCTAACAGCCATATCTACTGAGGTGTAAAATAAGGATCAGATCTGCTTTTAAAAGAGTTTCATTTTCTTTACATGACTAAATCAGATGTTGACCTTTTTCCAAAATATATTGTAAGTATTCCATACCTCTACCCATCAATTAATTCTGAATCTCTGAATCTAGTTTTGACTTGTTTTAACAGACATGCAATCAATACACATTTTTCAGAACGGCTTTGTAAAGCAAAATAAACCAATTTGTCCTTACACTAAACTAGAGCTGAAATACACTGAATGATAAAATCGCTGGTGTTAAATCTTTTCCATGCTAGTAAGTTTATTCCTCATCTTGCACCCTGGTACAAAAACCAAGTGTGTTATTGCCTTTATTGTCAGCAAAGTAAAGCTATAGGCATGGGCAAAACCAACTTTTAAATTCAGATTTCAATCTGTCAGGAAAGATTAAAGCTTTGTGCATGTATAAAAGGGGAACTATAAAATGATAACAGATACATAGCATGGAGTCATTATGCTTGAACAGCTGCTGTTTTACCAGGGTAGTAAAGCAGAAAATCTCTTTTACTCACCTCTGTTAAACCAGATACTTCTCCTTTTGCTAACGGTCTGGTGATGGATGCAGTGTAAACTCTGGCATCTGACACTGGCTGCCCCTTCATAAAATGTTTCCCAGCTTCATAAATATTCACTTCTACCATTTTACCCATTAACAGAGGATCCTTTGGCACAAGAACCTTTCAAACACAGATGAAGACATAGTTAGTAAATATCACAAAGAACATCCGTGACTCCAGCTTCCCTCAGAAAACAGGTTTTTGAGAAACATCAGAGCAAATCCTAAGACTTCTAAAGACTCAGTCACCAGCACACGCTACAGCTCCTGACACACTTGACCAGTGACACCTTCAGCTTGCATTCTTCAGGAGCTTTGCAACACAGCTCAGCTCTTTTCAACTCTGACTGATTCCATGAGGTGTGTTGTTTGATTGATGAGAGAGTTGGTCCAGAGGTGCAACATTTGAATCCAGACCCAAACAGTTCCCAAGGGCACTTGGGCTACACAATTCTAATAGACTGCTGTAAAGATACAAGTACTTTTGTATCTATCCCATGATACTTGTATTTATTCATTTGCCAATGTTTTTGAGTCTGTATTTGCTTTGGAACTGAAATTATGCCCTTGTTTCTGTTTGCACAAGTCCTTATTTTGATTGCACAGATCCTCTGCAGCCAAGATGCATGATTGACAATGAATGCCTGTAAAAATGGATGAGTGTGATTCCTGGGTCAGCAACTAAAGGCACCCTTTCCTGAATTCGCACAACCATGGTATCAGACAGTCACAGAATCACAGAATGGCTTCGCTTGGAAGGGACCTCAGGGATCACTTAATCCAACATCCCTGCCCATGAGGCATTGAGCAAATGGTCTAGTTCAGAGGTGCCATGGCAGGCAGGTTGGATTAGATGATCTCTGAGATCCCTGCCATGGGCAGGGATGCCTCTCAACTAAACCAAGCCACTCAAGCCTGGGCTTGAACACCTCCAGGGAAGTGGAGGTCATCCACAGGTTCTCTGGCAATATATTCCAGAGTCTCACCACCCTCATACTAAGAACTTCTTCCTGAGATCCAGTCTAAACAGTCTAAACCTTTTCTCCTGCAGTTTAGAACCATTTCCCCTCATCCTATCGCTGGACACTCTTGTGAAGAGTCCCTCTCCAGCCTTGCTGTAGGTTCCCTTCGGGTACTGGAAGGCAGTTTTAAGGTCCCCCTGGAGTGTCATCATCTCCAGGCTGAACAATCCCAACTCCTTCAGCCTACCCTCATAGCAGAGGTGCTCCAGCCCCTGGATCATCTTTGTGTCCCTCCTCTGGACTCACTCCAACAGATCTATGTCCCTCCTATGGTGGGGACACCAGAAATGGATGCAGGATTTGAGGTGGGGGTCTCATAAGAGCAGAGTAAAGGGGGAAGTCCGTAAGAACTTCACAGAAAAGACACCACGTAACAGATGTTCCTCAGTCACACATTACAAAAGAAAAGAGCCCAACATACAGGAGAAACTTTTTTTTTCCTGGAAAAACAAATGGCATAAAAAGGCTCTAAAAAGAGAAGCAGTTAAAAAAGAAAAGTGGTGTCATTTTCCAATTAAACAAAGAAAAAAAATTAATCACAGGGACTTATTTAATCACATTTACTTGAAACTCATCCACACACGAATGCAAGCTTTTCAAAGGTGCTGAGTGGATATGTGCATCCTGATTTTGGGATGCTGAAATTGAAACGCCTTAAAGTGGCTTGATTTTTAGACTACATGTGCAGAGGATTTTCAGGAGAAATCTCCGTGCCAACCACATTTGGAGAGCATTTTCTCGCCAAGCAGAGCCTCTCCATTTTCAGCTATGAAAAGTGCTGGCTGCCCCACTTGGAGGAACTGATCGCCAGTAGTTTCCCTTTTTCCCTGAAGGCTCAAGGTGTTCATGACTGTAAAAGTTTCCAGATCCTAGGATTCTGCTGAGCTTCCTAAACATCTTCCAAGAAAAGCAGACATCCTTGCCTGTCAGAGCAGTGGCAAGCACAGGATCCTAATGCTGAGACTGCAGTATGATGTGACTAGGTCACAGTCCTTCCCACATAATTCATCTCAGACAAATTTAAAGCAAAGGAAGTTTAGGTAGCTATCACTGGGCCCGTGATCTCTGTATGCAAAATGGCAGTAACTAAATATAAATCCTCAGGGATAGACATGGGTGACTACTACTATGGAAAAAGAAAGAGGTTAAATGAAAATATTTGGGAAGGACTGTAAAAAAACCAAACAGCCACTCATATAATTTCCTGATAGAAGTATTTATCAGGAAAAAAACCCCAACCATGGGTATACCAGCAGAAAGAGAAACCCTGACCTTGAGTGTTGTTCTGGCAAAGTACCCTTTGGTCGGTTTAGACCACGCTGTTCAATAAACTACCTTAAACTACATCACCAAAGCCTCCCCAAATGTAAGCTGCAGTTGTACCAGAAAGTCTCCCAGTGTAGCTCTATCAATGTGGCTTTAATAACAAACTCTTCATAGAGATGATCTTACTGAGGAGAGAACAGGATTGGTAACTATTTGAGTGAAGAGAACATTTCACCAGGACTCTGTTTCAGCTCCCAAAGTATAATGTGTATTTAAAACACAGAAAGAAAATATCTCATAAGCAAGTCTTGATGGTCACACTTTTCCTGGAAAATGTTTCTGATTTCTTCCCTTGCTTTTTGCACAGTAGCACACTGCGTTGCTGAGATTATCAGAAAGCAAAAATAAAACAAAAAGCTGTTATTTTCTTTAATTTTACCTGCTCATAGAAAGGATTGTGAGCGACATAGTAATTGGAATCAAAGGATTCTTCTGTTACCAGAACTCTCTGCCTCTCACCAACCTGGAAAATAAAAAACAAGAGAGATGACTCAGAAAACAAAAACAATGAATCACGCTGCAACTACAAGCAAACACTCTTAGCAAAAATAATCAAATTCTCTGAGGAAATTCTGTGTCAGCAAGAAAGCAGGGCAGAGAAAGCCCCAGTTCAACCTAAAACTGACAAGGTTAAAAGTCAGAACTGAGGGCTAGAACTGTGGTACAGTTACAGCTTAACATAACCATCCAGTTCAGAAGTATAAACTGATTTAAACGCAGTAACAGAGGAACAAAAATGTCAGATGTGTACAGAGACCATTACGGCTTCACCCAACTTATGAAAAACTCCCCTTCAGCATAAAATTCTGCAATCAATCACAAAACCAGTAACACTTGCCATTCCCCACTCTGCCACCAGCAGCCCTGTGACAAACAAAACACTTGGCAGCACCCGAGGGCAACTGCAGCACGCTGCACAACTTCTAGATGCCATCAAGCTCATCTGTTTGCCTTCTTTCTTTTAAAGGAAGCCACACGTCTTCCTTTCCAATGACAGGGCACCTCTTTAGCCACACTGACTGCCATGATGGTGGGGTCAACCTTGCATGTTGTGAAGACTCAGTGAAGAAGAGATTTTAACAGCTCACAGACACAGGGATATTCAAGGCTAAATAAACACTGGGCTAAAATGCCCGCTGTTTTAATTAAACCTCCCAACTGCCAAATGCACTAACACAGATCAAAAGAAGCACCAGCCTTACAACTACTTCAATGGAAGACCTCAAGACAACCCAGTTGCATTTAGGTGCCAAGCAGATATGAAACAAAGCCTGATCTTCCCCAAAGTTCAAAATCCCCCCACGATACCTTTTGGGTTCACCCCTGAGTTGTGTAAGGAAGTTTATAGCTTATACTGTAGCTTCTGCTGACTTTGGAGGACTTAGCTCATATTTTTCAGACTGAGCCCATCTTTTTTTTTTTTTCCCCATCAAAATGTGCACTGTATTATTTCCAAACTATTTGACAAATGCGTTCTGCAAATTACAACTGTCTACCAAGTCAAATTTACTCACTGCTTTTATTGCTATTTTGAGAAGCAAAAAGGTTTCATGTTTAACTCCAAACTTTTAATATCTGTGAGCAAAGCTGCATTCAAGACTTTCCCCGCTGCCTGAAAGAATCCCATCAGATCCCAGTGGCAGCTGTTTTGTAGATGTTTTAATGTCACCATCATAAGTTCCATGTGAATTAGCAAGAAGATACAAGCAGTAAACAATAGATTAGGATTTTCTCTAACAGTCAGTGGCAGAAAAACCAACATGAAGAAATAAGAATTGTAGTATCACACTGACACTACAGGCCAGCTATACTGTATATGTGCTTAGTTATACACAATACATTCGTAATTCTCCACTTGTCAAAACAGAAAGACTTCATGGAGTAGCAGTTGCCTTCCCTTCCCTGGGCACATACCTGCAGCATTCCCAAAGTAAACCCTGGAAAGCAGAGGAGACAACAAGCACCCAGCTCATCTCCCTAAAGGCACTTAGAGCTACTTCCCCAGGACCACGTTTGGGGTACAGAGCTACAGACCCAGTAAGAGAATTCTAATAGTAGAAAAGACGTAGATTTTTGCACACTTTTGAGAGGTGTTTAAAAGTTTTTTATAGCTCATTTCAAACTCCTGTTTGTGCTTCTCTGGGCAGGCTGCAGCTACAAATAGCAGATACAATGTATGAAATATTTGAGACCATAGCTTTTAAAATCACAACCCAGTATCTCCTGTAGCACTACAGCATCAAAGTCCCAGATGTCATGCACTATTATGAAAGAGAGGAGGATGAAACGTTAGATAAGCACCACTCACCCTTGGGGAAATGTGCTACCACTGAAAGGCCAAGCACCAAGTCACGTCCTCGTACCGGATTCATTATTTCCCGGCACCGTAACTCGGCAAAACTGGCTCAAAGCAACACGGGGTCTGTAACTCATTTCAGGGTTGTCCTGTGGTTCCGTGGCTCTCTCTGGTCATAATGTTCTGGTTTTGTCGTCTCCATGAATCCTCCCTGTGAGGTCATCTAAGCTACATGTTGTGTCTTCATACTCTCAGATGATGGAAGAGCAAGTATGATATACTACAACTACTAATAGTAGTAGTAATAATAATACACCTCTATGTGATCATTTGATACAAGCAGTGGTTTCTTCAGAAACATATTGCCAGTTTTTCTTCTCTTTGCTTTCACGACCTCAGGTCTCCATGTCTCAGAGGGCCAGACAGAGCTTTCTGGGCTCAGAATTTCTTGGGAATGGGAGGAAATCGGGAAGGCTGAACTCATCACGCAGCATCAAAACCACGGCATTAGAATTGAGCCGCAGAAGTGCAGAGGAGCTGAGCAGCCTACACCAACTGACAACTCACAGACCCCTACACGCACATGACTAAGAGGGCATGCTGTAAGGAGTACAGGTAGACTCAGTAATTGTTAAGTTACGGGATTTGTAGTCTTGGCCAAAAATGATCTCACGGAGAAAAATGATATTCAGCTATTTGCCATAATGACAGAAAAGGAAAATTCCTTTTAATGAGTCAGGCCATTGGGTATTCATGATCTACAAGACTAATTGGCTACACGCATTTGTAAGACAGGAAAGGACTATCTATCCTGCATCCAAGTCTAATTGAGGAGAGATGTAAGTACGCAGAATGCAGCTTTGGTATTGAAATTTGTTCAAGAACTGGAGTATGTCATCATTTCTGCAATTATTCCCCTGGGATCTCTAAGTGCCTAAGTTTCATCTCTCAGAAAGAATTTAAATATGCAGAAACCAGACATGGTATCTAATAACAGTCATAATTAGAATAAACTTTGATGATTTTTTTTCAGACATGTACCAGCAGAAGTAATTCCATATCTTATTCTTATTCCTAGTCTTTCATCTGCTTCCACAGCTCTCAGGGAACTACAGTTCTGACAAAGCGTGTGGAACTGAGGACACTCAGCTCTGGCATCTCAGCTTGGCAAGGATCCTATACATCCAGGTGGGGTTTTCTTCCTTTATGGACAGCATGAAAACAATAATGAATGATAGGAAAAGACTCACCTGGCAACCTCCCCCACGCCAAGATGGATTGGTCACAGCATTTGGACAAGAATTGGTTTTCACTGAAAGTAACGCAACAAGTGCTGCTGCCCCTATCAGTTCCTACACTGCAAGAGTTGCCAGGTAGTTCGTTAAATCTCAGAACTAGCAATCCAATTTTATTTCATTTTCATGTACCCTACAGGAATTTCTGCCATGATAATTCTGTAACTCAGTTTTTCCTTTACCAAATAACATAAAACCTGTTTTTTTTTTTCGGCTGGCTGATTTTCTCAAATGAATGAAGGGTAAGAAATGTCAAACAACCTTCTCGCCTGCAGTCAAGGCAGGTTTGTTTTTTAAACCAAAACTGACTGAATCCCATAAAACTCAAGTGATTTTTAAATGGGAATGGGGGCAAAAAACGGGCCCTGTTTATGTGCTTCGACAAAATCCCGAGACGTGACTTCAACACCACCCTGCTCTAACTGTACTCTGATAATGTTCACTCATCATCTTTTATTTATTTTGTTTTTTTTTTAGTTAATGAAAACTGTACTTTTTCCAATTTGGTTCATTACTTGTTACAGCCAGAGCACGTGACACACGACAAATGATCTTTCTTACCGTCTCCTTGTTGATCTTTTATCTGAGTAGTGCTAGCTTTGTTCTTAGGAGTCTCTTTTAGGGTAAAAAAATTTAAGATTAATAACCACTGTATGCCCATACTCCTCCCACAGAAGGCAGCACATAGCCAGCTCCACTGATTCAGAGACAGTTGCCAAAGCTCCTTTCAGGTTGAGTTCAGTTCATAGTGGAATGGTTGAGCATCTCTCCATTCATGTTGAAGGAGGCTGACTAAGATTCTGACCCCAAATACCACGTACAGCACTTAGTACAAGGCTTGGAAGCCACACAAAAAAGCTGCTTCCCCTTATTCATTATTTCAAGACATCATAAAGCAGGCAATAATAAAATGCAGTGTCACAATTTGTGCGTGTATGGTTTAGCTGATTATCCTGATGCACAGAATATTTCTGGTAACCACGCACATTTTGAACTTTACCAAGAATAACAAAAAGTTGAAGCAAAATTTGTGTTGATTCTACAGCTATTTTGGTAAACGTCTCTCCCGGATTTTCAGTTGTGGTCTAATTATTTAAAATCAAATTTAACAATTATGCAGACGAAGTGTCCTTCCCTGTAAAACAGAGAACCACCAATGCACCTCCTTTTAATGGATCACATTAATCCTTCTGTAATTAGAGGCCAAATTTATCAAAAATAATAATTAAACACTCTCTAAGCCTTCAATTTATACACTGTAGGTGTTCTTTCCTCCTGACAGATGAGTCTAGGTGTGCTACATCTTCCCTGTAAAAAAGGCTAAAGTTTGCAGAAACTTATGACATGGACCCATTCTGATGAGACCAGAACACATCCCTCTCCAGACTTCCCTTTGTACTGCTTTTTCCTGCTACTCAGCACTGCTCTCCAACATTCAGGCTCTATACACTCCTCTCCTCCTGCATGCAGTACTGCAGACAAAGAATGGACTTCTCAGAGGTTTTCTACAGAGCTGTGAGGGAGAATGGAAAGTAGTAACATGGAACCAGTTCACCTCCCGGGCATGGCAATTTTTATGCTAGGATAAAAATGCTTTCTGAGCACAGAGCACTTGACCAGGGCCCATGCTGTCACTGCCCCCCAGTTCCGGATGGGTAGGTGCCTCCTTTTCGCTACGTTTAGTGCATAACTCTGCAGAAATGTAGCAACAGAGTGGTATTAATATTTAGAGTCCTGTATCTTTTACATCATACAAGCATCAATCAGATGAATCTTTACGATCTGCATCCTGCCCATTTTACACCTGAGTAGAGAAACAGAGAACCTGACCACTCCAGTGGTGCAGAAGAAGCCGCGCGAGTCACCACAGGGATTTCGGGTATTGCTACTTCCCCTCCCAGTTCCGGACAAAGCTGCCTCAGCCCTACAATTAATTAGCAAGAAAAACAAAATTCTTAGCATCTTGCATAGCTCTTACTGAGCTATGTGTGGACTACAAATAAACCTGTTAACTATACAGTGGATATTGCTGGTCCCGTTACCTGAACCAGACTGTTCTGTGCTTATGTCCACGGTGGCTGCATTTTACCATCTCACACTTGCTATGAGTCAGGGTTTTTCCCTTACTTGCATCATTTCGTTTTTTTTTTGTAGCCTTGGAAACAGCATTGGGTGGTTGTCTTTACATGTAGGAAAGTACTTAGCTCTTAACTAGAGAACTCCAGAATCTCAAGCAAAAAGCAGCCAAGGTTGTCTCATCGAGATGTCTCCCTTCACTGTCAGCTAACAGCTGACTTTGTCAAACCACCATTATTAAGCTGCCCAGCTTTTAACAGCACTGCAAGAATTTTATTTTAAAAGGATTACATAAAATGGATGATTTATAGAATAATACCTAAGCAAGCTGCCTTTTTTTTTTAATTATTTGGGTTTTTGGGGTGGTTTTTTTCTGTTTTAAGCACACATGCTTCAGACGTACTCTCCACAGCATCGTTCAAGAATTCAGAATGGACACAGGCAACAGATGCCCACAGGACAAGCTCTTTCAACCATTTTCCAGGGTGGTTTGCGGCTGTGCAAGCAGGAAGGAAGGATTAGGTATAAATTAAAGACAGGCAGCTCTAATAGTATACAATCAGCATAACAAAAAAGTGCCTCAGACCTTCAGCAGCAGGCAATGCAGCTCATTAAAAGCAAGTGAACATCATCTCTTTGGTCCCCTTATGAATTTGCTGGCACAGCTATGGGGGAGGGAAAAGGTAGGGAGAGAGGGAGGCAGAGATGGAAGGAGCCTGCTTCTGCTTTCTTGGCCCATTGCTCACGCTTCAGGGTAAATAGATCCTTTCTATTACTGTGCACCTGCATCTGACTGCTTCATTTTGATTTGGTCTCCCGCTGTGAAAATGTAGCTTCTTCCAGCACATACAAACCCTGCCATGCAGCTCAGATGAAAATTATATTCAGAGATGTGAGCAGTGACCTAAAAATGACAACTGGTCTTCAAAATATCTGATTCTTTTTAAATTCTGTAAGTTTGCATTTCACTTGTCTCTCTTTTTCAGTGCCTAGTGAAGGGGTAATAAAAGTAGTACGTTGACACCTCTGTCATGTTACCTTTCTAAATTTTATTAACTGTGTATAATACTATAAAAGGAAAATAGGTTTTCTGAGATGGAGGATATATATTGCCTCTGAGGCGGTCTCTCTCCTTTGGATCTTTCTGCTGGAAACCTGGCCTTAAACAGGAAAAAGAAGAGGTGTCAGAATCGGGTTTTATTCTGGATCCAGCACAACGTTGCTAAGGGATTCTGGCTGTTTCCTTGAGCTTTCTGAAACTCCCATTTCCACACGTGCAAAATGGAATTCTGACTGTTACACAGCTCACACAGTGGTGTCCACAAAGCTGGGGAAGTTGCTATAGCAATAGAAAATACTCTGTACAGAGCTGGTATTTGAGGCTATCGTGTGGCAGGAGCACCCAAGCAACTGCCTTAGTCTAATGCTGGCAAAAGCCTCTCCCCTCTTTTTTTTTCAGTTGATCTAACCAACTCCATACAACTGTGGCAAAGATCTGTAGAAGTCTAAATGTATAGACCAGTTCAAAATAGGAACAAGAAACAGCTGAGTGTGTAAAATATCTTTAAGGTCTTCCCCTCATAGCCCCTAAAATTCATAAACAAAACCCAAACTGCACACAGAGCCTGCCCTTAAGGAAAGCTGACCTTGAAAAGTATAGGAAAGGAAACTGTTAGTGCTGATTTCCTAGAATGGAAGAAGGAGTTTGGAGGAATCTTTTAAAAATATCTCCAACTTCCAGACTGTTTGGAATTCACATGGATTCTGGTGGCATGAGTAAACAAGTCTTTGGGGGGTTTAAAATTTTATTTTGCTTTTGCTTTTTAAGTCTGTGGTGCTACAGGGCTACCAAGCTTAAAAACAGAATGGTCTTTGTTAGGAAAGGCCATCCTGTCAGCTTCTTCGGTGGAATTATTTAAAATTATTTAAGATTGGCTGTTTTTGTTGGAAGCAATTCCTTAAGATACACTGCAGACTTCCAAGTGATTTAAGCACAATCTGAAGTGGCAGTTGCTAAGGCAACAATATGCAATTCCTGTTTCTGTGATCTCTTTTAACAGCTGCATGAGCTCAGACAAGTATCAGTTATATGAGAGTTTATAAATCATCTTGGTAAATGCCCTATCAAATAACTTCTCCAGAAATTACTTTAGGAACTTGCAATACCAATCTGTTTTCTCAGACTGAAGTCTTGTCTACACCATGGAGAGAAAACTGCTCACCAGGGGCTCTGACAGAAGGGTGCTGAGGTAGCACAGGCCAATGCAATGCTGCGTTCAGCACAGATTCAGCATCACCAGCTGGTGGAGAGAATTGCCAGTAATAACAAAAGGCTCTAACATAAGCCTAACTTCAGCAAATCACACGTAGAAGAGCACGTTGCTTCCTCATAGACAGGAGAAAGCTGGAAAAAAGTTGGGAATGGATGAAAATACTGGGGGCAAGAACACAGATGACAAAGAGAACATCAGCACAAATCACTGGTCAGTAATGTCTTCCCTGACATGATCCTGGAATCCCCACAGTAAGACTAGGAGCACTTAGAATACATCCACAGCCTGATATTTTTTAATCAAATACACCAAAAACACTGCTCCGAAACATTGGGCTTCTCTCCAATATATCACTATAATTCTTCTGCTCATCCTACAACTGAAGCCAATGTTCTCTGTTCATCTCATCTGAGAACAAAGGAAGAGCAGATGGGATAAAACAGAGAAGACACAGGTCCAGAATGACCTGGTATGCAAACCCAAACCCAACTCTTCCCCAGAATCCACCAAAAGCTGCACTGAGACATTTAACAACACACAACACATGTAACATAACACTGTTGTAAGTTAATTAACTCAGAATACAAAACGGTGACACTAACTGAAAGAGTTAAAAGAAAGGGTATAAATATGTATCAGCTTTCTTTTCAAAAGAATAATAAAACTCCTTTTGCATGCGTGGATCACAGGCTACTAAAAAAAGCCTCTGAACATCGTCGGAAGCTGATAATGTTAATGAGGACAGGATAATGATAGTATTTTCTTTTATTTTGAAGGTAGCCAATGTATGATCAAAAATTACACACTTCAGGGTGGGTTTTTTTTTTTTAATCTAAGGCAAGGTAAGACCCTGGAAGTGCTGACACTTCTAGAGGCATAGTGCTGAATGACAAATAACATCAAGGGCTTACAGAGGGACCAAAGTGAATGACTCATTAAGGAGTGATAAATGTAGTGTGACTTCATGTTGTTTAGAATTTAATAGTCACTACTGCCAAACTAGTTGTGATGGATTTTATTATTTTTAAACAGTATGCTAATTATTTGCCTATAAAAAAAGGTAAATAAAAGAAGCACCTCTTCATTAGCATACTAGAATAATAATTCTGACCAATTCTTTATTATCCGTTAAAGGAGGTTCACAGAGATCGGGTCAAGAAAAGCTTAAGATAAATCATTTCTGTTCCAGAAGAAAAAAAAATATTATGGAGTAAGTTTTGCTTTGTCACATCATCTTTATAAGCTGCTTAATTCTCAAAGCTATGCATAAAGTTATCATGAGGTTTTTACAATCTTTCCACCTAAGCAGCAACACCCTACGCTGTAGTTGAATTTTAACAAGACAAAGACGTGAAACAAGGTGGACAATTTAATGAAAGGTGATGCAGGTGTTATGACCATACTGTAAAACCTCCTACAATCTGGGGTTTAATAAAAAATTACAGCTCAGGGTAGGGTCATCTTTTTTCTCTAGCTCTTCTGTTTGTTGCATTGATATTTAAACTACAGAGGCACAGGCCATGAATATTTACTATCTGTATTTTATAATTAATCACATGCATTAGAAAAGGCAGTAAAAGTATGAAAATCTATTATGGCTTGGAAAGCCTTCATTTCTAGCACAGCCTTAGAGTCCTAGACGAGTATAAATAATAAGAGACACCTCCCAAATCTTCATAAACAATTATTAAATGAAAAGAGTCTCTATGCCTGGAAACAAGTAATGGTATAACAGAATTTTTGTCTAAACAAACAGAAACTCCACTCAACCTTCAAATCAACATTTAACTGTGGTCATCAGAAGCTTCATCATTAGTTCAGTCTGAGAGTTGGGCATATCCCCACATTGCTTTTGTTTGGTCTTATTCAAGATCATAGACTCAAAGACCTTACCTGTCTGTCAAAGAGCCCTGTCATTTTATATAGTGAATTTTGCTATATCCCATTATGTTTGAATGGCAGTAAAGAGAGTAGAGCTTTTGCTTTATTTTAGAGGAACATTGTTAAACTTGATCTCCAAAGAGTGTTTCTGATATAGGAAATGTCTGCCCTTCCATTTGTTATATGCAATCAAGGACAGGATTTCTGCAGGTAGTATGAGATCACTGGTCACATTTGTATTTGAAGCACTTCAAAAATACATTTTTTCAACTTCTGTCATAAAAATTCTGACCATCTAATAAATCTGTCAAACATTTTTCCCAATTCCTTTAAACTACAACACAGTGAATTAAGCCACAGTATGGGCCACAAGTGACATGAGGGTCCTTCTAAAGGGTAGGGAAAATGCTCCCAAACTCAACCTAGCTTTGTCCCAGGGCTGTGCCCCTTTATCAAGGCACGAGATAGAAAGGCTCATGACTGCTGGTGCCCAGCAAGCCTCACACAACAGGAGCCTGATACTGACTGCGAGGTCCAGTGTTTACAAACAGCACTAACAAATGGGACTGATTAAAAGAAAACAAGGACTTAATACAGGGGCAAGGAAGGTGAGGAGGCCTGGTAGGTCATGTTGTAATTTCTCTGTTCGTAAAGAGTCCATTGCTAAGAAGGAGGCTTTAGGACTCACAGGTTTACCTTCCTAGATGGTTGGTACTGGTAATAATCGCTCTCAGCTGATATCCCCTCCCCTCCAGGGTTGAAGAGGAGGTAATGCCTCACTTTCTAGGAAATTATTCATGACCCAGCTCCAGTGAAGAGGTTAGCCTCTCGCAGAGGTTGAGATGAGTTGTGTGATCCAAACTCAAGAGAGCATGAAATAAATTCTGGGAGAGAGGATATGCCATTTCATTTCACAAAAGAGAAAGGGGATTGAACAAGGAAAGGAGGCGGCAACATAAAACCTGCTTATGAAAGAAGCGGATCAAGTAGAAGAGAGTATCTGGAAGGGCTTTTTTGCAAACTACAGATCAAACAGCATTATCTGCACATACTTCAGGCTTCTCGTGCATCAAGTATAAATTATTGCATGGAAGAGAACATGCTTTCAGAATCTGTTTATTGAAGAGATTCAGGCAGAGGTAGCTGCACAGCTCTCGGAGAGAATCAGCTTTAGGCCTTGTCACATCAATGATTTATAGGGTGACACAAGGGAAATCAATTAAGTTCTCTACGTGCCCCAGTTTTCCCATCTGTAAAATAGGGGCAAGCCGTTATTCAAGCAGAGTGCTTTTCCATTTTATAGCCTTTCTCCCTGTCTTTGGGTGTTCATCATTTTCCTAGTTTCTACACTAGCAAAAATATTAGTCGGTCTTATGTGGATGTGTTTGTTATTCAGCATTATACCTGTTCTTGAATCATTTTAACTGTTTTCTTCTTATATAACTTCGTAAGTACTAATATATTTTTAGCAGCAATACTGAAAACATGGCACACAATGTGAAGGGAACATATATTTTTCCTAGAACGCAGATCCTTGAAGAATCTATTAAAGAAATCTCATGGTAGGCATAGATAGAAAATCCAAGGAACTGTGGAAAACTGCTATGTATTTTCACTTGAAATTGTTGAAGAGTTTTGCTGTGTTTTAGCTCTTCAATATGGAATGGTTCTCTGAAAAAACAGCACAGAAAGAAATAATTGCCAGAATATAGTCTAATCCTCTTGGGCATCATGGCAAAAATAAATAGCTGTCCTTGGGCTACTTGTTTCATAGATTTTGTTTGTTCTTTGGTGTCTGCAGAGTAAGAAATTTACAAGTCAGCAGGAATCTCTAAATAAACATCTCGCTGAGGTTTAAGCATGGAAAAGGAAGATCAGTCTGGGGCAGCTGTACTCTTCCTGGATTTTTTTCTGTCCCTACCACCTAAGCCCTCTCTTACACTGTGACTTGCATGAAGGATAATGACATAACTGAGGCCACCAGACTCCAACTCCAGCCCTTCCATGGTGTTGAAATTCTCCAGCAGGCACCAAAAGTTCAACAACTAGGTTCTTTGATTATGGGAGGACTGGGAGATTAATTTTGTGTGTTCAGATACTTGTCTTGCCATTGCAAATGCAATCTTCTTACTCAGGATACAAGAGCTGCCTTGGGCATTAGAAAGAAAATGATTATTCTGCTATGTATGGAATGGTGCACAGGACACTGGTTGAAAATAAAGAGAAACGAGGGTGAAGCAAACGTCAGTTTGTGGTTACGTTGAATCTTTGGCAAATGGCAGATGACTCTGAACTGGCAGATGACTCTGAACTGGCAAATCCTTTTATCGTTGCAGTTTTTACAGTAATCTCAAATCTCTCCTTTATCTCCTTGGGTTTTGGCTTGTTTAGCACAAAGACTGATGATCAGTGAAGCAAAAGATTTAGTTTAAAGGTGTCAGCTAATATCTCCACCAGAGCTGCCATTGCTCTTCAAACTGGCTTTAGAGATAAGAGTTGGCTGCTCACCGGGTGGCCACAACAATATTATTCAAGAAAATATCTTGAAGCGTTCATATTGGCAACTGGGTTACAATATACCATGCACATGTCCAGAAATGTTATCTGAAGTCAAGGAGAGGTTAACAGTTAATATGTATGTTTTGTATACAGGATACTATTCCAGGAGAACACTGTGGCTGGGTGGTCTGACTTAAGCAAACCAAATCCAGTCACATATCACAGAGCCACCTCTTTTTTTTTTTCTTCTTCTTCTTAACACAGATAATCCCTTTAACTTTGTTGAATAGCAAGTTTTTAATCCCATGGTGTTATATTCTGAAAGAGAAATAACAGGACTTCCATTTACTGGATTTCAATCATAGAATGAATCACAGAATGGCTTGAGTTGGAAGGTACCTAAAGATCATCGAGTTCCAACCCCCCTGCCATGGCAGGGACACCTCCCACCAGAGCAGGTTGCCCAGAGCCTCATCCAGCCCAGTCTTAAGCAGTTCCAGAGATGAAGCATCCACCACTTCTTTGGGCAACCTGTTCCAGTGTCCCACCACCCTGACAGTGAGGAACTTCTTGATAATCTCTAATCTACCTTAGTTTAAAATGGTTGCCCCTTGTCCTATCACCACGTGACCTTATAAGAAGTCCCTCTCCAGCTTTCCTGACTTAGTCTCCTTGACTCTAGTCCCTCTTCCACAGGTTGCCCTTTTCACAAACTGCTCTGCAAAGCCTTATGAAACGTTGCTGCAGCTCATCCACCCAGTGCATTTTATTGTATAAAATCAGCAGTGTCAATTATAGACAAACAAAGCCAATCTTGAGCATGTAATCTGGAGACTGCAAGGACACAGCTGCCTGGGTGACACTCTGTGCCCCTCAGCAGTTCCTGCTGTACTGCATTTCTGACTGCTCCAACTGAGCACACGAAAAGTCACTAATTATCTCTGAGTACACTGTAAAATGAAATTCTTAAAGGACTCTATTATTGCTCTTGTGCATGTTACTGACAGAACAGACCACACAGTAAAACCAAGTTCACATGGGCCACTGAGGTTCCAATAACATTTCTGTCATTTGGGATAAGATCTCTCGAGTGACAACAGCCAATGTTTTCACAAAACCAGTCTGAATCAAGATCAAAGCAGCACCTACTTGTTTTCACTCCTCTTGCTGTTTGAAACTGATTTCTATTTCTTGTGCATTTTCTTGAGGCAGTTAAAAATAAATCAGTTTAAATAAACAATTTGAAAAGAAAAAGACTCAAGATTCAAAACTTCAGTATATTCCAAAGAGAATTTCAGTAAATACATAAATAAAACCTGTAATTTAAATTCATTTTAACTTTATTATAGACAGATGAAAACATCAGCAACCTTCCTGAGAATTATGTTCTTTAAAGATCATATTTGTTGTAAAGAAGGTGTACGAAACACACGGAAAAATGGATAGTGAGTACAAAATTCTCCCTAGGAAAGACTGAGATTAGAGTAGGAAGACTGTTGAGTCTTTCAGTGGTTTACACTGCATACTCCTGATGCTCAGATTATGTAACAAATACTCACGAGTTCACTCCAAAGGAAACTCTTTAAAAACAGAAGGACATTCTATACACCTATTTGATTTGAAGCATGTAGGATTTCTCAGTACAAGTGTCCCAGAGCTGCACATAAGCCCTACATATGGATGCAACAGCCATAAATCAGACACAAAAATGCAACGCTTGTAAGTAGACAGATTGCTCCTTTACAAAATGTAATGCTGCAGATTTCCCTGCTTTCCTAGAATTCCACTGACAACCTAAAGCTTTTAGAATAATGGCTTTCACACCTTGAACACATGCCACAGAAGGCTGAGGGAGGCACTGCACACAATTTATTATATAGGCTGGAGACCTCAACATTTGGTTGCATCGTATGAAAGAAACACATGTTCAGCAGATCCATCTGACATTTTCACACATATTTCAAAAGATCTCTTCAACTTCCTCATGATTTCAGTCTACGTTTAGTTCATTACTAAGTCCTGCAATTGTAGAACTAAAATTAATCAGAATCCCATTTACTTTCTGAAGAGCACTCAAAAGTCTATGATTTTAAATTAATTTATGCAAAGAGAAAAGCTCTTGTCTTTCTAAGTATAATTCCAAGCCATATAAATCGAAAGGAAAGCTTTAAACCCATAATGACCCCTTTTCCATCCAGTCTTAAATGGAATAATCAAGAAATAACTTCCATTCCATCTAAGTACATGCACCAGTGATGGGTGTCTGCTTGCTGACTAAACCCTGAAGCATTTAATTGACCTGTGGGAGCTGCTTATTGCAAGTACCATTCTTTGGCATAGTAGCTATCTTCTTTTTGCTAGAAGAAATCTTTCAAAGTAATTAATAATTTTGGTAATTTAAAAGGATTATGTGTAGCTATTCACTATGAAGAGGCTTAAGCTGGAGTCAGCAAGCCTACTACAGATTTTTAAAGATAATAAAATCTGTAGGTGTGCTCATTTGGGATGTAAATTTGACCCTTCAGAGTAACAGAAGAAAAATGAGTCATTGGCCAAGGACTCACTTTAGTATTCATGAATTATCCCTGGATTTTCCTGGAGACACTGACAAGAAGGCATTCCTCACTGACTTTGCTACAAGCTGGTATTTGCTATTTATATCCTAGTAGCACTGTTAAGAAACTTGCCAGGTAAATTGGGTGAACAAAATGAAATTCATACAATAGCAAACAGAATACATGCTACTGCAGATACCATCCAGGTAGTAGTAGCACACAAGAATGGACCAGTATTAGAAAAGGCAGTCTTCTTGGGGCATGTGTTCAGAAGTAATGAGGTCACCCAGCACACAGAGAGAGTATGGTCTCTATGGATAATGTAATAGAAACTCACTTGCCTGGGCCAACCTCCACTGCAGACTCCAAGTGGATATTTAATTGCTGGAAAAAGAACATGGAAAAAAAAAAACTTTTCCACTAAAAAGTCATGATGATGTTTGACAAGAAGGAATTTAGGAGACATTTGTTTGGAAGTTCTCCTCTGTTGAAAGGACAGCAAAATAAATTCATTTTAAGCATTGTGTCCATCATTTATTAATGGATACTGCCTCCAGAGTACAGGGATCAATAGCAGCCAAATGGGTTTTTTTAGCATCTCAGTGTTCAGGTGATACTGAAATCCTCCTCAGCCAGACATTTAAAAACAACTAAGGAAAACTGAACAACTGGAATAATGCAGACTTTGTATAGGCAACTGTCCTACGAGAAGTACTTTAACAATTACAGCATGTAAAAAATTCACCATTAAATAACCCACCAGAGTCATGGAGTGCTCAGGTATTAGAAAATGAACACTACTTGGTTTTCTACTTAATAATCCAACTACAAAAAAAATAGGATCCTAAAATATCTTGAAAGAGAGGAGAAAACTTGGTAGTAATTTTCAAAAGAAAAGCAAGCTTCTCCTACCAAACACCTTCCTCTAAATCAAACTTTTATCTTAAAATAGCTGAAAAAAGATCCAAAGATCACAGAAAACCCAGTTCAGCAGTCCTCAGGGGATTGTCTGTCCCTTGTCACTAATGCAGACCTTCAGATGGAAGTTGATCATCACTTAACAGATAACACTAACCACATAGACTTGGAATTCAGATTATCAGAACTCACACTCAGTTAGAAAGAAAAAGTTTAAGAGCCAGTTGTTTTCTTTTGACTAAGGAGTGGGATGCGGGAGGGAGTGATATGGTAGGAGAGAAAGACAAAAGTATTAAAATAAATACTTCTTGGTAAAGCGCTTGCATAAAAATATTGCATAAATTAACCCTGAACAAGACTTTGTATCTATCTTCTCGGGATGAGAATATTGGCATGTCCCCACAGTGGAAGGACAATTCTTTTGAGGAGACAAACTGCAGTATCTCATGTTTGTTGGAAGCATCGGATGGAAAACTTCAGCTATCAGTTACACATCCATCTTTATTTAATACATTCATACACGATCTGGAAAGGGAGTTAGCAATATAGCACTGAAATACAGGGAGGAAATGAAAACGGAGGGGATACTCAAAACACTGCAAAGAGAAAACAAATTGAACTGTGTACAGAAAAACAAGCTCCCCATTTTGAAAACGTCAAGTAATCTATTTGGGAAAATGTCATCTGAAATACAGATGCTCTCTGGGAAACTTGGAAAGCAACAGTGTTGAAAAAGATTGTTGGGAGAAGGGAGCACTGGACGTGAATTTGTAACATGATAGAGTAGTGGAAAATAACGCAGGCCTACGTTATTTCCGAATAAATAGGCATAGCATTTATATCATGAGTATGGCTCTGAGCCCTTGAGCCTAAACACTCCTTCAGGGACTTGGAAAAATGACCTTTATTTTCTTAGTCTCAAATTTATTTATTTTTTAGGAAATGTTTAGGAAATTAAACCTACACTGAACTAGAAATATCTGCAATTTGCTAAGGATTGTTTTGCCTGTATTGGAAAGAACAAATTGCACAGAAAACTGGACAAACAGATGTGAGCAATGTTCTGCTTTGTGTCTACTGGACCTGGGCTAATGCTTTCCCTTCTAGGCATAAAATTAAAGAAAGAATTTGGAATTCTGAGAAGAACAATTAACATTGGGAAACTGGACATGGCATGTAAAGAGAAGAGATCGCTAGGCTGACAAAGACAAGAAACAGAATAACAAGAAGTAACGAGGCTGCCCAGCACCTTTGGAAGATGCAATAGGGCAAAACCACCTGTCAAGGAACCTTGGCATACAGGTCAGTTAAAACCAGACCAAGCAAAATACTAGAAAAAAAAATTGTGCCACATGAGCACATAATTTCACTCTAATCACTATAGCATGATACACCATATAAAAAGAATTTTTTCCATCTGTAGCTTCATTTTAGGATTGTTTAGTTTGAATAGGAATGACACTTGAAAAATAAAAGTCCTTCTCAGCATGCTTTAATAAATTTTCTTGAAATTCCAACTTCTTCAGTTACCCTCTAATGTGGGTTTCTGCTGCAGGACATCGTGCCTTTGAAGGCCAGGTGGTAACAATGCCTCTGAGAAAGAATGTCCAATTTTATCTTGAAGCCACAGAACTCGATTGTCATATTATAAAGGAAAACTTTTTTCTTTCTCACTTCAGTGTCATCAACTTTAACCACGTCGCTCAGTACCTGAAATCTGTCTACCATATTTTCTGCTTGTATCAGCCTTGTCTTGAGTTTTGTTGTTTTGTTTTTTCCCAAATTAACTTTTCTTTTTCATACTCGAAGAACACTAGATGCAATTGTTTTCATCCTCATTTGAGTTTCTGCAATAATGCAGTTAATTTTGCAGAAAATACCAGTTTGTTATCTAATCTCTATCGTGTCTGGCATCATTTAAGCACAAACGATTAGAAAAAGGCCTCAGAATTCTGTCAAAGAAAATTGTCCAAGATTATTTTACATAGCACTAATTTTTACCATCCTTAACATTAACTCTTGAAGTCAGGTTAAGAAGAATCAAACCCACTTAGCACATTTCTCAGAAGTTTGTTTAGATGAGAAATGGATGCTTGACCCCAACACATTTTGACCTTTCTTGCTTCACTCCACAATTTATGTGGAGTGGAAAATGGCAACGCCCCCCGCCGTGTAAAAACAAGCAGTATCTTTTTCAGCCTAAATACAGGAGGAAGATTGGCAAGTATCGAGCAGCAATGAGATGGGAAGTCAGTGTCATATGCTCATCTTTAATGACCAGTCCTTTAATAAAACTGCTTTTCTTTTAACTGTACCTTTCAAAGAAATAATCATAAATGAGACTTGTTCTGAGCTTGCATTACACATACAGCTTTTCAGGCAGTGCTGGTTTCTATTCTCTGATGTGCTATGAATATACTGTTGGATGACAGGAGCTTTAGAAGATGTCAATCAACCAAACTCTTCCAACTTTTAGATCATATAGTCATTCAGCTGCTTAGATTATAATAAGAAAAGTAGTGGAAGAAATGCATATTCTGGCATGTCTAATGCTAATTTGCTCATCTGCAGCTGCAAAAGCCAACTTTCTGGATTATGGGGGTAAAGGGAAGATCCAATCCAGTATTATTATGCTCTCTGATATTGGCCAGCACTCAGACAATGAAAGGTTCAAGTTCTCTGGCAGATAGAATTGCCTGTTTACTCTTGCCAACTCTGCATTCACAAGCTGTCCTCTAGCTCAGATGACAAATAAACAAAGGAATATTTTGGAACTTTTGCCTGCTTGCAATTCAAATAGCTGAAAAGGCCTTAGCACTAGCAAGTATTAATGCTATGCTGCCATTTTTCTCATTTTACAGATGGAAACACCGAGACATAGGCTGAGAAAAAAGATGTAAGATTTAAGAAAGCAAGCCCAGATACAGCCTCCCACACTTTTGACTCCATAGGTGCGCTGAGCACAGACAATCTCTGCATTCCAGGACATGTGCTCTGTGGTGAATGGACCTAACAGAATCACATGCTAGTTTGCCATCTTGAAATACTGAACAATTTCTGAGTCTCAACACCCAAAACCTGTGCTCCAACAAGCTTCTTCAAGATAAACAAACTTCTTTCCTATCTCAGTATCAGTCCTTTTAGTCTAATCTTAAACTGCAATGACTAAAAGCATTTTTGGAATATCTGATGTGAAGCTGCAATTGTACTAAAGAAACCATGTTCTTTGAAGGCACTTGGCAAGCCCCTCACTTTCAAGTAGAAAATAGGACATGGTAACAAAAAAATAATTATTTTGAAGTCCTTGATTTCTCTTTTAATTATGATTCTTAACGATCAAGCTTACACATAACTTCAGAGAGACATCTGAATGCAAAAATCATTTAGCTATCACAACAAGCCCATCATAAATCTTCCTGTATTTCTTGATCCATAGCCACACATTTCAATTCAGCCTGTGTCTAAACAAGACATGTCCCTGTCAGTTTATGTTCACAGTTCATCCTCATCTTTAACCTTAAAAATCTAACCAGAGCTGATAACCCCTCTTCCAAGTCAACATGTATTTCGTTGGATTGATCCAACCCTTCTGCCTTTAACAGAACCCAGCAGCAGCTGGTTTCAAACTACTCGAAACCTTGGAGATCAAAGTTTGATGAACCCTGTCATTCTCCCAAAGAATTAAGGTCTGTGAAGAATGTATCTGCTCTGGCTCAGACTGCAGAAATATAGCAACTGAAATGAAGAGAATTCAGTAGAAAACCATGTCGAGGATATTCAGAATGCTAGAGCAGATAATTGCAATTGATCAATTAGATACTTTCAATGAAGATGTAAAGTCATCCTCACAACAACTTCATTTCCTAGAGTCTGCAAGGCAACTGGGTTCTTCACAGGTACTATTGATGGAAATTGCTACTAATAGTTTACATACATAGCATGTGGCTGGGCAGAGCCATGGGATAGCCTGGATTAGATTCAGATTTGATATATACATGTGAATAGCTCTTCTTCCCTTCTAAATTATCACTCAGTATGTGGGAAAACTGATGTACTGGCATAAACCACACACAATAATTTGAGGTTTCTTTTGTCAGCCAGATGCTATTTATCATGCTACCTTTCAGCAGTGCTTAATATACCACAGTTTTCTTACTAATCACTAGGTTGCCCTTCATCATTCAGTAGAAAACACCTACTACCTGTTTTGATTGCAAACCGACTAACCAAAAACATGACTGCCAGGATCTGAAGCAGTCTGATAAAGAGTGAAGCAAACCCCCATCGAAAGTAGTTTAAGAAAAAAAGAAATCACAAATTAATCTGTGCAAACGATTGCTCTCTCTCTTACTGGAAGCATTTACATGCTCAACTAGCAAAAGTTGTGTTTCATATTTGCTTTTAAATGAAACCCTACAGTTAAGATTTTTTCCACCTCTAAATGAACCTTTCACTGTACATTGACAACAAATGAAGTCCTTAGAGATTTGCTGAAGTCTGAAAAATTCTTTGAGGTGATATATTCCACAATCTAATGAAGATCTGTAGAAGGTAATGTCAGGTCTGCCTTTTATAAATGCCAGATTTATACATAATCACTTCTACAAAAGCAAAATCTTTTTGTTTCCACCTACCTTCTAAATTGACACGTGTGTTTGTGCGTGCACCACCAACCAGCCATAATTTGAATTTGCACTCCTTCATGTATTTAATTAAACATGTACACGTGCAGACATAGACTCTAAATCCCACTCCAAATGTCTAATTCTCCATCATCTCTGTTTATTTATTGTACAGTCCTGGAAGACAACCTCTCTTCAAGGTAATTCACATACCATATGCAACCTCCAGTGAGGAAAAAACCACAACCCTAAGAAAGCAAACAAAAAGGCCTGAAAAAAAGTACATTATCCTTTAAGGATCAGCATGTAGTAGAAAGAGGCAAAAGAGGAAAAAAATTGCATCAGGTTTTTGTGTGCTGAATGTTACTCAGGGCCCTACACCCCCTCCTGCACGCTACGCAGATTTGGTCACCGTAACACAAGAACAGAGTGGATTCATTAGAATGAAGAGCACATGTGAAATACCAGTTCCCTCTCTGTTTAAAAAAATAGAGGCAGTTCCCTCTTGATTTAAAAAACCCAACGGCACACACATGTTTGCAGCCTTCTCCCCCTTGGATGCTTTTTCTCTGTGCAACCATTTAAACGCAACTCATGAGTTAGGTGTAGCAAATTGAACATCTGCAAGAACACACGTCCTTCCTAAACCCAGCACCTGATGCTTTGGCTGCTCTGTTCACACATCAGGCAACGATCAGTGCCAAAGTGGAACTTTAGGTGGAATTTTTACTCCTTATGTGAATTCCTTCAGTTAAAGGCGGAGAGCATGTGCTATGGGACACCTAAGCTCCCAATGTTCTTTGCATGATACGTGATGCTTCTTTTTGCTTGGTTTATATGCTGGAAAGTATTTTTTCTGCTGCTAGAGTGCTATATTTTGACTATATTTTGGAACTGGCTTCCTTGGTATGGATCCTTAATCGATAAAAAGCACCAAGAGCAAATCTTACCATGTAAACTTTGGCAGGAAACAATTTTTAGCTCAGAATTCTCCACTCAGAGAGAGGCAAACAATGAAATCCTTATTCAGAATATCAATTCTTTTTGACTATCATGCTAATCACACTTTTTTGTCCAGTGTTATCTGATACCCACCCCCCCCGTTTTTTCACAATATAGGAAGGCAAAGTTGAACTTTAATGAATGTAAAAAAGAGAAAAAGAATTATTAGAATGTGCCCAATTTACTTAGCTACTTTTTAGAGTGGCAGATCAGATTCAACTGTGAAATGTAATCTTCATCTGTGGTGTCACATCCAATTATTTAATTCTGTGGGGCCCTAGAATTAATAGGCAAAATATTACATTTGTTGAATTAATTCCTATAATGCATTTCCCATACTGGTGATGTCTAAAGGGCTGCAGAAATGTACAGAAGGCAGCGTATCTTTGCCATCTCTAAAATCACTGTACTTCTGGAATAACCTCTCTGAATTTCAGAAGAGAACCTCTGATGTGAACCTCTGAGCTCAGGCCTCCACCTCGAAGCTGTGCAACAAATCAGGTTCCCTAACAAAACAGAAACTTTCCCAATACCTTTGCAAATCACACTCCAGAGTCACACCATACCCCGTCAGAGAAATTTGAAGGTAATTGTTTAGATTCCAGTTTCCAAATGTAGTTTTACTGAACTATTCTAAGTAGATAATAATGATACAGGAGGATGAGTTACCTCTGTCACTCTTAGGAAGAGTCCCTTTAACAAGCTCAGTGAGAACTACACGAAACATTTCTAAATGAAGAATAAACTCATTATTATCTTTGTTCTTGGTTATTTTGATGCAAAGGAATTGCCTGAAACATTTGCTAACAAGCAGAGGTTACATTCAAATTTTTTTTATGCTTGTCCACAGACATGGTCTCTGCCATATGGAAACTTCATACTCAGCCATGCTGCCCCTGTTTGCATAACAAACCAACTTGCTAAATCCCTCAAGCCACACCATACTGAAGTCTAGAGAAGATAAACAAGTCACTCCTTAAGTACCTTTCTGAGACTTAACATATTAAGGTATTTCACAAGCAAAAAACACAGACAAGTTATCGGGCAGGGATGCAGAGCAGCTTAACACTTTACTGGAGGCACAAGCAGGGCTTTGAAGTGCCAGCATCCAGGATGTAAGCTCCCTGTATGGCCAGTGGAGGGAGGCTGAGTCAGAGCCTGAATGAGTCAGAACGTCTGAAGTAGATGATTTAGTGACAAGCTGATGATCTTAGAAGATTCTTCAAGGCATTTGTGTCTTTACATTTCAGGATGTTTGTAGAGGGGAAAGCCTATACACAGAGGGGACTATACTGCTAAAATCGGACACGTGCATATAGATAAATTCTGTACAAAGGTAAATTGAGTATTTTTAAAACTGCATACCCCCCTAGTATTTTTCACTAGGTTAAAGCTACAGCAGTGAACTGCAACGCTGGGGATTCCCACTGCTGGGTCCCAGCTTGAAGCAGAAGACTGGATGACTGGAAAGATATTCCAATAATATCACTGAAAAAAAATGGAAAAGGTAGAATAGGGCAACAAAATAAAACTCAACATTCTAGAACTGAGAAACCTGGGACAGGACTTTTCCTCCCTGAGGTTCTCTGTAGCATTGTTAACACGTGCAAAAAAAGTTTATGCCATCTAGGGGAAACCATTCTGTAAACTCCTAACTGGACAGAGAGGAATTAACACTGGTACGTGCCTAGCAAAGCCATGAAGTTTCACACCATCACACTTGGGAACGGTTTAGTGAAAGAGAAAAACATGAGGAAGATCAGCCCGTTGCATTTGAAGTCAGAGGGTTTAGGAAAATCCCACCCAAATGGCTGAGAGCCTGAGAAGAGTCTCAAGTCTCCCTGATCTCTAGCAGAAGGCACCACTGCAATGCAGGACCAGAAGCTATCCAGCCCTGCAGCCCCCTGCCCTGCTGCCTCTGTCACGAGCCTCAGATGGTTTTCCCCTGCCTAATGCAGGTACCTATCAGATCCCTGCAGATGCTGGAAGCTGAGGGCAACAGAAAGAAAAGCTTTGACGTTCTGTCATGGAGATGACAGGACAAAATGGCCTGCAATAAACAACAGTTTGAGCAGGATAATTTGATGCATTATGGTCTTAAGCTTTTCCAGATGCTGAACTCAGCTTGGGATGCGAGATAAGGGGACTGCAATTACTTCACTGAATAGACTGTGGTTGTGTGAAACCAAGAGAAAGGAACCTCTCTGTGAAGGAAGAAGAAATAATCCACCTGCATTTCTAAACCACACTTTTTCCCAGTCATCAGCTTTTAAAAGGACTCATGTGCAGGTCATATGCTCTTGCTGATTGAAACAATCCATGTTTCTCTTCAATTTTTAAACATTTCATGTTACATCATTGCACTGCCACTGCCAAACAAACCAAAACCTTCAAATAAACCCCAGCAAACCTACAGGAAAACGACTCCTCCATCCACTAGATTCCAGTAATTGGATTTACAAAAGAAGCTTTTTAACTCCTGGGTACGTTTTTAAATCACGGTGTCAGTTTGGCATCTCACAAATATATAAGCAGAGGAAGAGTGCTCTGGAAATGGGCCCCTTTTATTAGCACACTGGTAGATTCACAAGACAACGGCACTGCTGGATTACTTTCCATAAATAACAAGTTGTTAACCCATCCCTGCTGGGTCGAGTCCATCCTTTCTAAGTAGTTATTTAATGATATTCCACAGGCAGAGAAGCTGTGGGTAAACACGCACGTGAGATGTCCCTCTGCGATCCCAAGGACAGAAAAATTGTGAGCCCTAGATCAGCACACTTAAAAACATAATGAGCATCATGGGTAATTTTAGAGGTGGGAAAATGATTTTTCTAAGTCTGACAGGAATGTCTATGCTCCTGTAAATAAATACCCAAGAGACAAGGATCATCATATTCAATACCTAGGCTGGCCTTTGTATACAGCAGTTGATGTCTAAAATGTTTATTGATGTTTGAATTTTATCTTGTGATATCCAATTTTAAAGATGGTTTCCTTCTGGTTTAACATGCTAATTTTAATAATAATACCTATTTCATGTAGTGAGTTTAATCTCAAAGGCTCTTCACATATTTTAAGAGAAAATGAGTAACAGGCAGTGCGAACCAATGAATCGTTGCCTAAATAACCAAACTTGGAGCACATCAAATGCATGCAGGAAGGTTCACAGGAACAGGTAACTAAAATGATTTAAAATCTCTCTTCCACATCACAAGTGGCATAGTCAGTCACAGGAAACACCTCTGTCTGTAGAACATCATCGTTAACATGTTGGCTTTCCTTAAAGATCATACTGGATCAATACTTGCTGACATCTAAAAAGCTGGAAATTGGTAAAATTAAAATACCCCAGAATTCCATCCTGAATGGCTAAAGAATGGATAGACTCTTAAGTTTCTGACTGCTAAATATGTTGGCAATAAACATTAAAACTACTTGACAGCACAAGCACAATATCCTAAATTCATTAGCAAGCTGTTTCCCAAAATGTATGAATGATGACTAATGCCCCCCAACTACTGGTCACAGTCCTCTGCCCAAAAACATGTTGTTGAAGCAGCTTGACAGAATTTTCAAATTTCAGCACTTGATTTAGGGTCAAAGCCAGTATCATAAGGGAAATAAAATATTTCAGAGCACTCTGAGCAAAATAGTATTTGAAAATAAATTTTGCACTTCATTTGTCAGGAACATCTTGAGATGTTGTCAATTCAAGACGAATAAATTTCTAGAGATGTTTCTTTCATCACCTCAGCTCAAAATTTCCAGGGGTGAATATTTGAGCTCAGTCTATGTCCTTGCATACAAATTGCTGAAGAACAGAGCCTGCTTTCTCTAAAGGACGTGCACGTTCCCATATCTCCCTCGCAAGAACCGCTCACAAAGAAAAAGGTTTAGCTCTGTTTTGCAAAATGGTCAACAATTTTTCACGTCTCTCCTGGACTTCTTTTAAATAGTTCAAAATAAACAAAGTACAAAGTTCACATATGCTTCGGGAAGTGTATATATAATAAAACTATGTGATAAGCAACATGGCTACATTACCCCCTCAGAGTTCTAATATTCTCCTCCAACTGTCCAGGGCCAACCTGTAAGGTTTATACAGTGCATTCAAACTTCAGGTTTGAGAAATATTTTACAGCTCTCTTAAGTGGCAAATATTCTTAAAAAAAATACCAAAAGCTTCTTTAATGATTGTTTAGGCAAAGAGTAACTGGACATAAACACGTCAAGGAAATTCACTTTTATCCCCTCACTCCTCAGAACACACAGCACGCACCTCACACAGCTCCCCCCAGAAATGCAACCACTTGGCTCCCTAACGTTCCTTAATTATTCCTAATTACTTGGGAGAAGAAAAAACCCACATGTTCAAAAGTTACTTACTCCATACCATGAGTAACACTTCAGGATTCAATCAAAATTACAGTGTGATTTTGGAAATCCTGCTGAACTTACCCTTCCCTAAGTAATGACAGCAGAGGAAAACGGTGCCGAGTGTCATTAAGGTTTTTATTTAGGAAGTATTAAAGACCTTAGTTAGATATCACTGAGGTTTAGCAGATGACTAACAACCATCTCATTTTCTGCCTACTCAGCAGACAAAACTTTTCTGCTTTCTGAATGACAGACTCCCTGTCAACTGCCAGTGTGACTCACTTTTATTTCTGTAAAGAAATAACACCATTTATGCACTTATTTTTTAAGAATGAATTAGGGACTAAAGTTGTTTACATTACCTTTCTATTAAAAAATACTACTCCATCTGCATATGCAAGTACATCTGGAAAAGCAGGCTTTGGACACCCGTAGGAGAGCACTCCTGCTCGGAGGCTACGAGCTGAGGCATTTCTGTAAGGTTTGGTCATCAGTTCCCTGGGTTTAGAGCAGTCCTTTCCTACCTCACTACTTCACAAGTAATTGTGAAAAGCTTGTGAATGCAGATTTAGCTGCTGTTCATTAGAAACAGGTAGGAGACCACATGTTGAACAAGGATGATAAAACAACTAATGGACCGATTCCTTGTTCAATGAGTACAGAGATTCCTAGGAAGTACATATCATAGAATCATGGAATGGTGGGGTTGGAAGGGACCTTGAAAGATCATCGAGTCCAACCCCCCTGCCAGAGCAGGGTCACCCAGGGCAGCCCACACAGCAACCGAGCCAGGTGGGGTTTGAAAGTCTCCAGAGAAGGAGACTCCACAGCCTCTCTGGGCAGCCTGTGCCAGGCTCTGTCACCCTCACAGTTGAGAAGTTTCCCCTCACTTTGAGGTCAAACTTTCTATGCCCAAGTTTACGCCTGTTATTCCTTGTCCTATTACGGGGCACTACAGAAAAGAGACTGGCTCCTTCCAGTTGACATCCATGCCTCAGATATTTATAGACATCTCTCAAAACTAAACAGCCCCAGTTCTCTCAGCCTTTCTTCACAGGGGAGATGCTCAAGTCCTTCAATCACCTCTGTAGCCTCCCCTGGACTCTCTCTAGTGGGTCCCTGTCTCTCCTGAATTGGGGAGCCCAAAATATAATAGCATGTGATCAAGTAATCAAAAAAGAGCATCATAATTCAAATGTGCAAAGGAGTAGAATTAATAGTTGTCAGGCAACCATGAACTTGGTCTTGCTGATTCAAAGAATACGACCTTGTAGAGTGTACAGAACCCACCAGAGGAGAGGAACTTGCTGTGTCAGTGAACACCTGAGTCAGGCATGTGGTCTCGGGGCTCTTATTTTACATCTCCCATAAAATGGAGACTCACCAAACCCTGAAGGCTACTCATTCGAGTAGAAGCTTGGTGAAACAGTGTGAAGGTGGAAAAGCTGGCCAGCCAAACTAGCCTGAAGGGGAGGAAGTCTGGGGTATTGGACTGTACTTAAAAGTAGAAAAAAGCCTACGTGCTGCAGCTGGATCCTGCACCTCAACAGGCCCAAAAGATGTAGAAAGAATGCATGAGAACTAGAAGAGAGAAATGAGGTTTATGTGAGGAAGAGGAAAAGTGGGTCATACCTTCATGGCAAAGGTGTCTAATCTAGCTGCAGGTTCAAATAAAGACAAAGCAACTGGTTAAAATTGGATAAGGACAAACTTCATGGGAGGAAGAACAATCAATATGCAGAAGAAACTCCAAGTTCAGCAAAGTGATTCTTCTCTCAAGTGTGGTAAAGAAAATGAAGCTGTGAAATGCAGGCAGCCATTTATTACTTTGTCTAGGCTTGTACACTACTTACATAAAGAGTCTGGCATTTGGAACCTTTACAATGTCCATGTGTTTGTTAGATTAAAATATTGTCCAGCCCCAAAGAAACAAAAGTTCAATAAGAAGTGGCCACAAAATTGTGCAACCTGAGCATTTCTGAGCAATGAATTTGAGGCATGACAAAGGATTGGTGCCATAGTTTTAGTAAGAAATGTTCGTTTGTGTTTATATATGATGTTTATATAGATGTACTGAGGAAGAGAAAGACAAGAGGCATGTTTGTCTTGGCCAATTTCACTGTACATATGAGAAGCTCCTTGTATTTGGTATTTTTTCCAACAAGCTCTTTTGGTACCATTCCCAGGCCTCCATTTTAGGGTATTATTTCTGTTACCCCTCCTTACCAGACATCACATGGAATCTGCTTTTACCTTCATGTGATGAAATGTTTTATTTCATCCATTATTATCCGTGGGCTGGATCTCCAGAGGTCCCTTCCATCCTCCACCATTCTATGATCTGCCAAAAACTCTGCCATCCCAGGAGCTTTCTGTACACCCCTATCTATAGAGTTTTCTTTCCTTCTTTCTCCCAAAGTCATTCTTTTGTTTCTTCTCTTCCAGGGAATGACCATTACAAAAATACTCAAATAACAGAATATTATAACAATAATAACACCACCAGAGCTGAGCTGAGTCATTACTAGAAGACGCAGGCACAACCTGGATGAAAGTGAACCAAAGATGGTGTCAGGAAAAGACAAGTTTTCCAAGGTCTGATCTTCCAAGTCATGAAGGTGTTAATAGCTGCTATCAATCAGGTCTTTCCTCTCTAGACAACAGATGTGAGATGTTTGTCTGCTAATCAGGTATCAGTACTTCAGTATGTTCTACTTTTTCCCCTTCCAGCTTTGAACTGAAATAACGGGGTTCTGTCCCCCAAAGCCTAACAAATCCCTCAACGTGATCAGACATCGCAGTCAAAATCCGTGATATACAAGGGTATGAACAGAGAAATGATATCACATAGCACATAGGGGACACGAACGCTTGGCCAGTTATGACCCCTATCAATACCACACACATGCTGGCATGACCCTTACTTCTCTTTCACTAAATTTCTAAGAACTGGTATTCTAATTACATGTTGCTCTCCTTTGATTAGCCTGCCAGCTTTACATAAATCATTTTTCCGAGGATCATGATGCTTTTTTGCACATCCAGTGAGATATTAGCTATGCTGGCACCTGAAGTGTCCTGCAATAGACTTAGATGAGAATGGAAGATATATATTGCTAAGAGGTTTACACTACTCTTTGATCTCTTTGAATAAATCTGGAATGGCTGTAACTCCACGATAAAAACAGCTTCTGAGCAATTAAAATTTCATTTGACTTCCTTTCATTTTCAGAGGGAGTATGCACCCAATTTTGTACTATAAGCACTCGCTACAGCTGTATGATAAGATGGGAGAGTTAACCATAGGAAAGCAAACAGAAAATAGCCTCCTCCAGTTGCCTGCTAGATCTAGTTCAGCCACCAGAGCACAAATAATTTTGGTCTGCTTATCCTGCTTGCTGCATCTAGTGGCTTTTGCCAGAATATTGCATTCAACAGCACTACAGAGGAGAGGAGCAACCTGCTAAGGGGTAAAGCTTTGAGAAAACTGGGCGATAGAGGAGCTGCTGAATGGATGGAAGGGAGGGTAATTTGAGCTAATTACAAACTGAGACTGATTTACCATACGAGCTTCACCTTTGTCACTCTCCTTGTTGCTAGCAAACTCCTGTCCTTCTGCAACTGCCAAGGGAAGCTTTAGCAGCCCTTGTCCCACCAACCCATATACTTTTGGAAAGGTAAAAGGTGTCACAAGAGCTTGGCCACAACAGTTTTTGCAGCCTTGTTACTAGTGCTGTAAATTTTAGAGGAAGAAAGCACTACCTAATTACTTCCATGTTTGCATCGATGGATGAGGATGATGGAAAAAACTGTCTTCCCAAGATACCTTCCTCTGTAAGTTACACACCAATAAAGTTCACATCCACCATGGAATACTGTATCTGTAGTTGATTTTTTTGTCAGTTGATTTCTGGGGTTTGGTGTTTGGTTGCTACAAACAGCAAAACAGTTTGCTGTTGGGTTTGGGTTTTGTTTGGTTTTGTGTAGGGGCTTTAAAATGAAAAGCACAGAAAACATTACTTTTTTTTTAATTTTTATGAATTATAATCCACTGTTTTCTGGTAAAACATCTGCTTGTGCATACTTGCAGCAAAAATGTCATCGCAGTTTCGAAAGCAGTCGAAGAGCTTTGTACACTACCCGTGTTAGTAAGGACATCACTTCTATCCTACTACCAGGGTGACAGTCACCGATCAGTGTTGGTGGAAGTGGAACAATAATATTTGAAGTTTAGTTTGTACTAGTCAGAAAATGATCTGCTGCTGATAAAGCATTGCAATTGATACCAATGTTATAGTAATTTCTAATTAAAAAATAGAACTTGGTGTCTCAAACACCTCATTTCTACAAGCATAGCTTTTCTGGCCCAAACTCCTGGATGCTGTGGCAATGCAGTTGTGCATTTTCCCCACTCACAGCCAGGTAAGTCACCATGTGTTTAAATCCTATCACCATTTACCTCCTTGCTGAAATCACACAAGTCTTTCAAAGTTGTAGCCTCCTAATAACAACCTAATTTTTGCCTCGCTGTCAGAAGACCACTCTGAAACCTGCACTGAGGGCTTCAGAGGTGCAATTATAGAGCATCTGTAATAAAGCACTGGGATACATCGTCGGAGTGAGGGACTTTGGGATGGTAGGGATGTCCAGAAGTGCCAAGAGCTGCTCCTATCTGCTTTCACTCAATGGAACCAACAGCGTTTTACCAGCTGCAGCCAAGCAAAGCCTTCATAGACAGCTTTAGACTCTGGAGGGAAATTTCCTCATCAGATCAATAGTTCATTTATAGTGAGAAATTGTGTATTCCATGATTATTCCTAATTTCACTTGACAGATGATGAGAATTGCTCAATGAGTGAATGGTGCCCAACTACCACGCTGTCAGTTTGCTAGAGGAACCAAGATTGCAAACCTCTGGATTCTGAGCTTTTGATGTTTTCAGACAGAATGGTCCCTTAGAGAACTAGGGAGGGGAATCAGAGTCAGGAACAACCGAAAGGCAGACGGCTGTTTCAGTTCTAACACGAACAAGAACAAGAACTGCTGTGCTGCCAGGACAAATGAAACTTGTAAGAGAGAAGCAAGAGAAATGGAGTATTTAAGCCTGCAAGTGAAAAAGAGGACAGTTCATAATTAGAATCACAATGGACTGCCTCAATATATTTACATTAAAACTTGCCATTAAACTGCTGCTGATGTTAAAAAACAAAGAAGCCTTAGAAGTCCTATCTCCCAATGTCACTAACAATAAACCAGCTCTAACTGTGAATTAACAACAATAGCCAGAATGTGCAATTTAGTAACAAGATTCTTAAAATTCTGTTTCAAGTTTTCCTGAGCAACACAGATGAACCTATTACAAACCCTACCAAATCACTTAGCTTGAAACAATGATCCAAGCTGCTCTATCAAATTTTTGTATTTCAAGGGTTTGAAGATAACAGCCATAATGTCTTATTAGACACAATGGCATAATTTCAAGGCTGTCCTATCAACTTCATCCTGACAGCTTTTCTATTTCCCACAGCTGCCTTGCTCACTTATTCCTCAGCACACAGAAATAAAAGTATAAATCCAAGTAATGAAAACAGTCAAGCTGCTCATAAAATGTCATATTACTCTGAGACTGCACATCACTTCCCAAATAGTATCCTGTCAGTCACATGCTCATTCTTTAAGCGACAGAAGCACTGGCCTGAAACAGGCTAAAAAAAAGGAAATAATATAAATCCACTCCAAAACAAACAAACAGCCATCAGCAGTAAAATTTATAATTTATCCCCCTAATCCCATGCTGTACAAGGCGTTCAACACTACTTAAAAATAATTTTTAACACAGCCATATAGAAAATAGAGGGGAGAAAAAGTGACAAGACATCACTGTGCTTATTGTGTCACTGACAAATCAATAACTGAGACATGAGGATATGGAGATACAGCATTTTTTTTTTAGGACTATGAAGGATGGAGATTGTGACACTCCTAACAAATGTCACTGCATTCCTTCAATAGAAATTTATGCTGTCAACTGCAGAGACTTAAAGGGTTTTGTTCTATTTTTTTATTTTAATCTTCAGGAAAGCAGAATTAACAAGTATGTAACTGCTGTGACTGATCTGTAAGCTTGTGATTAACATCCCAATTTAATATCTATGGTATTCCTAAAAAGATTTAACTTCATTGTACTTACTCAAAACTTGCAGCTTTACTGCTAAATATGGCCTTTAAAAGATTAACTTGTATCTCTCAGAATGATCTAAATCTGGTTGCACAGAAAGACACTCTGAAAACTTGCAAGCTTTATGAACCACCCCTGAATGCACAAGCTGGCCAGTATATATAACCCATTCAGTTTTGAAACAGACTCACTTTTAAGTAGGTTTGGGGAATGTTGCATCTGCTGGGAAGTAGCTCAGGAACCAGGTGTAACCTCTATGCACAGCTCACACAGTCACAGTCCTACACTGGCTGGCATTGCCCAGATTTTGCCTTGCTGGTTTGAAAGCTGAACGTGTTCATAAATGTAAAAGCACATCCAAGTGAGGACCGGCTTTTAAACAAACCTCACCCAAGTGAAATTCTTTTGCAGTGTACGCAAGAAAAAGAAAAACGCAAATGCTAAAAAGAATCCAAATCATTTGAGAACACCGAGGAGCTTCAGAGATGTCACTGGAGTGATGGCCTCTTGC